>CAJPEV010000263.1:0-153123 GCA_905338385.1 Darwinula stevensoni
TTTTGAGTGACTCTGAAATGGCCTTGGTTCTTTCCTCTGTGCGAGCATTTCTTGGCCTGCCACTTCTTTCACCATCAAGGACACTACCAGTGGTATCGAACTTTCTGACTAGAGCTACAATGGATTTACGTTCTGGGGGACGACACCCAAAAATTTTCCTCAAACTGCCGTTGCACTTGTCACATTTTCATACTTAGCGTGCCATTTGACTATTTGTACCCATTCTGCAATGCTAAGGCGAGATCTTCCAGCCATCCCCGAGTATATTACTTTCCCTTTAGGCTATAATACACATGCCAAAAATTATCATTACCTTTGCATTTTACCAGGAGATATACCCTGACAAACCGTGGGTAGTTTCTTTTGGAACACCCTGTATACATATAGAAGGCTAGGATGCGAAGCACGCGACGCATGGGAAGACCGTCGCCGACTCCCACTTTCGAGTCGACTGGCGTTTCTTTGCGTTCGGTGCGAATCGGAACTCGATTTTTCCTGGTGCAACGAGATTCTTCAAGAAACCTTTCTTTTTCTTTACAGCCTACTATTTTACGCAATCGGCGTCAACTTTTTCTTTTCGTTCTAACAATTTTATATCATATTCTCCTTTTAGAACTTGTGAGCAAAACAAAAAAGCTTAAGCTTTTGGTGAGGATCTAAACGAAGGCTTGGTCCACGATCTCCACTAAGTCGTGACTTTCTTCAGGTCAAAGTGCAGCTGCCCAAATTCAATTAAAACTTTTCAATTGATTTCGTTATGAACGAAAAGTCCCGTCACTCTACGATCTTCACTAGATTTTAGATCGCGTTACTGCATCTCGCTCTTTCCATTTTTCAATAATAATATTTGAAAATTCCAGAAAATAACAAAATATTTTAGCGTTCTGGGATCCCTACCTAATCGAATGGCATCTATTTAGCGTTAAGAAAAGCATTCTATGGGGCTTCACTTCCCGTACGTATGGCACGATGCCAGTGCCAAGCATCGAGCCATCGAGCTTCCTTCTGGTATTCTCCTCCTCCGGTCCAGCAATCTTTTCCAAATGAAATTTCAACTTCTCCCTTGTCGTTACCATGGAATGCAGCACGTTTCTGCAAAATTAAGATACAGTTCTTTTATCAACTTGTGGGCAACTGCGATTACGTCAAATGCAAGGAATCAAGCCTCGGGGTCGAATCGGAGTGGAAGGCTGCCGGAAAGAGTGAAATCCGGTTCATTTCCCTGCAGTTCGGAACGGAACCTTTTCTCATGGCAGTCACAAATTCAAGTTTAAACGGAGAGAATTGGAATTTGTTGGAGGCGTCGAAATGAATAATGGAAGAAATTTCGCTGCCATCATCACGTATGGAGCTCGCGAGTCTCATCAGAAACGATTAATGACGGATGGGAAAGTTGCATGACGTCACCGATGACGCCATCCCGTTCCTGTTCTTGAAATTAGGTGGACATTAAAAAAAAACCGCCCCGGCCGATATCTCCCGAATGAATGCGTAATGACACGAAGAAAAGCCTTTCCCAAGCCGAATTTGATAATCGCGAGAAGACGTCTCGCCTCTTTTCCTTTTAATACCCAAATCCCATAATAAATAATGCTAGGTGATACCGAGCTGCTGCCGTAGCCTCTTCCACCTCCACCTCCTAGACGCCATGCTCAGATAAATGCTCCTTGGAACGGGAGAACGAGAGAGTCCGACACAGAATGCAGGAAGACGCGGGACCTGCGAGATCTCCGCCCGTTGCCTAGAGTCTGGTGCGAAGCAGACACGGATTATTACTACTTCCCCACATTCGCACTTGCCCACTTCGCATTTTTGTCGCATTTCACCACTTCCTCAAGGAGTGCGGCAATGCAGTCGTTGATTTTCCAGTCGTTCTCAGATCACCACTCCCAAATCTCGGAGACTTGCGTGGTTTCGAACTGTCGCCTTCGAGATTCGTAAATACGTTTTACTCGACAGGACATCGAGGTGACTTCAGGAAATGGTTTCTTTTTCTTTTATTTTCCCATCGTTGACTTTTTCTCAATTCTAGACCTAGATGATGAGCCTATTTTGTTTCTCCCATGAAGGCATCCTTAAGAATATCAAATCCCCAAACTGCGAGTCAACTTCATTTTTTCAATTTTTAATTCCTTTTATAAAAGCCTATTTCGACTTATTGGTTGCTTCTTTTTCGTTCTCTTTTAGCCTGCAGATTTTATACCGGCCCTTTTTCCCCTCAAATTTGACGGATTTCTGCTATATCAATATGTACTAGTACTTGTGACATCTATGAGGAAGAATAGCACCCCAGTTTCCGCTTTTACTCAAAAGACAGAACGCAACGGACATTTCTCAAGAAGCCACGAAGTGAAATAGCTCCAGATGCTAGGTCAGCATTCGATTTCAAGAGACGTTCTTGACGCTGTAGCATCTTCCTCCTTTTTTTTTCTCACTGGGGTCTCACCTTGTACATGCTTCTTGCTTCTTTTGGGTGAACGAGAATGATCCTGTGTGGGGCTTCGCATTTCCCCCACTGCTGAGTTTCGCGTTTCCCCACTTAATGTTTGGGGGCTGCTGATGAACTGAGAAGGTGAAAAAAATGCGAAAGGGCCCCTCTGGATCCCATTGCAAATGAGGCAGTACCTGTGCTTTGTTATTTCTTTCGCGTTTCGGCAGATGTATTTGCCTTCTTTATCGTACGACATCTACTCTTCCCTTTAGAAATCACGTTTTCCAGTGTTGCCGCTCTCCGTCGCAGTGGGGAAGTGCTAATGCCTCAGGTCAAGTGACAAAATGCGAATGTGGGCAAAGGCGAAGTACCCGTACAGGAAGGGATTTGCCCTGCTACCGTCCGATTGAGATAGCAGACACAGGGTGACATGTACCAGATTCGTTTAACTTTAAACTGATTCGTTTTCATTATGGGCGTCTATGGGAATAAGTTTATCTCTGTTAAACTGATTCACATAGGGGACCATTGTGAGATAAGGTTAGTTTAGCTTAAACGGTTCCGGTGCGTTCCACCCACAGACACGCGCTCTTTTCGCATCGTATGGGGGGAAAAAGTCGTTACACTGGTTCTGAAAGAACTACTTCATTGAAATCATTCGAATACACTTACACATATTGGATGCGAAACTCCGAAATTTTCCTGTCGGCATTTCGCATGGTGCTTCTATTATGCAGAGATGTATATAAAATATGAATTGATTTGAGCCACATTCAACATCTGTGGGTGATTTCCCGAAAATGTCCAATGAAACGGGTCGTCCAGAACCCAAGTAACAGCTTTTCCTTTACAGAATGTGAAATGTGTCTTTCTGTGGCTGCCTCCCCTGCTGAACAAGGATAGGACAAGTCTGATTGTGAACGGAGCGAGCACCTAGGCTAAAGAAACTGAATAGTTACTTCAGCATTGCGCAGAGAAAAAAAAAATCCTGGTTTTTAAGGATCACTTCCGTGAAGTCATCCACACATGTTGGATGTGAAGTCCTGTAGATTTACTTTTGAACCTTGCGCGACAATTTTTTTGCAGGAGTGCAGGCAGGAAACATTTTTTGAGCCACCCAGTATAAGAGGACGAGGTAAGTGTAAGGAGGACGCCCAACCGAAAGCGATGCGAGGCTCACAGAAAATGATAAGAAAGTAGTATTCATCTGATTTACGTTTATTTATTTTTAGGATGTTTTTCGTCGTGCATGGTAATGGCCAGTAAGAAGGAAAGTCTACGAGGAGTTGGGTTGGCGTTGTTTGAGTTTTGAACCTGATTATTTTGAATAGTTTTCACGGGATGAATGAATGAAGTAAATGCAATATTTGGTGCACATCAGATACGTTTGCGAGCAAGGTGGCCGCGGTGCAAGACAAGTATGCGGATGCGTCGGTGGGGAACGTCACGGGTTCGAATGCTGTAAACGTCTTCCTTGGGATTGGGATCGCCTGGTCCATAGCTGCCATCTACCATGCCATCCATGGCACCACCTTCCGCGTCGATCCCGGCAAGTATGTATCTTCCTCCTTTCCGTATCATCTCGCCCAATCCTATCCCAACCAGCGCTTCAGTAGTTAATATACTTTTCACAGTTGTGTTTTTATTATACATCTGTCCGGTGACGTCTCTCCAGCCTCCGGCAATCCCACTCACAGAGAGGTGTCACAGATATGAACAGTAATTGTGTACTGGAGACTAAAAGCATTTGATTTGGAGATACCCGTTGACAAGAAGCTGGAATGAAAACAGGGCAAGAGGAACCCGATGGCTCCATCGCCCACAGTTTTTACGCGGGACGTTCAAAAAGTCTTTGGACTTTTTCAATAGCAGCGGTATAAAATATTTATTTTCAAGCAAGGGTTACTGTACTTTTTCAATTAAGTGATCACCAATTGACACACACTTGCGCCAACGTTCTGAAAGTTTATTTAGTCCCTCTTTGAACAATGTTTTTGGAGTAGACCAAACCCAATGTTGCACCACCGAGTCGAGTGCCTGCAGACTTGAAATCCTTTGTCCTTTGAGGGGCTTCTTCATGGCACCGAAGTGCCAGTAATCGCTTGGTGCCAGATCTGGTGAGTACGGAGGTGTTGTAACACCTCGAAACCCGGATCAGCTATGGCATTCCATGTTTGCCGGGTTAAATGCGGTTTTGCTTTGTCATGCTGCAGCAGATCACATGCGCTCAATTTCCTTCCGCGTTTCGACCTGATGGCACCTTTAAGCTTTGACAGGATGCTCGTATAATATTCACCGTTGATGGTTAGCCCCTACCGAAGGCATTCAAGAATGCCCTCTGTGTCCCAGAAGACTGTCGCCATTCGCTGACATGCTGATGGTGATGTTTTCGCCTTTTTGGGTGGAGGACTGTCAACATGCTTCCATTACTTGGATTGTTGTTTCGTCTCCGGTTCGTGGAAGTGGAACCACATTTCATCGCCAGTAACAAGGCGTTGATGAATGAAATATATATAATAATACCATTTCATCAAATGAAATATATCATACCAACTCGAATCTGATCACATTCGATGGAAAGGAACTTCCTTGGATGTGATGAGCAGAGTGTTAGCATTCCCTCTCAAGTTATCATTTCCAGGCAGGGAAGGAAGGGATAGAGGACGAAGAAACCAGAAAATGAAGACAAATTTATTTTTCCAACGTCAGCACGGGAAGAACGACTTAATTCAGCATGACTTGTCTTCTATGACCTGTCTGTGATAATGTCATAGCGAGTTTTCGGTCTAGCATGCAAAAAAGGGCATCCTCCAAGAAGATTAACCCTTTCCGCAACGCTGCGACCAATGGCGAACCTATCTTTATAGAACCTATCAGAACCTATAGATAGTTCGACAAAGGAGTGGAAAGGACTTCCAAGTTGTCTCATCAGATGGAGAGGGACAACAAGCGAAATCTCATCAGCGTCAGGGCGCAAGGAAATTTTAGTTTGAGTGCGGACAGCTCTACCAATAGTTCAATTTCCACCTACCTATGAAAGAGCGATATTTGCGCCTATTTCAATACAACGACTAGCAACTTGACCTACGGAGCAATTGAATCCTTCATACAAGGGTTTCTGCTTCAAGTTCCATGCTGTTTAAATTTTTCCTATTTTTACACCTACATTCGCTGTTAGCCTTTTTCCTATTTTCCATTCGATAAGACTGGACTGGGTTGATACTGAGAGAGAACAACTCCTGGCTGCGATTTCTCCCACGCATGGACAAGTACATTTAAAACGCTGCATGTACTTTCATTAGAGATAGATTTGGAAACTTTCAAGATGAAATGAGTCCCATAGGATCAGAAAGCGAGGGCCATTGGGTTGGGTCGTTGAGCAGTCATTCCTTCCAAGCTGGAGGAGGAAAGCAGACTTCGCCTTCTACTGTTTGGTTTCTTCAGGTTTCCCTTGTCTGGGCATGAATTCTTAGGGTGAATGCTCACCCTCTGCTCATCACATGCAAGGAGATTCTCCTTTTCTGACACATGGGGTCAGAATCAACTGGATTTGGTATACTGTAAGATTAATCGTGAGTGCAAAGGACTCGAACTTGGAGGTAAGGTAAACTTGAACGGGAGGGCTAAGTAACGCGGCACCTGCAAGCACACTGGTTTCCATCATCCACTGCAGCACTATCCAGTATTACAGAACCTTCTCATGCTGCAACTAAGAGAAAGCCAGATGATTAGTCTCACCCTTCTGGATGCATGGGTAGTTGATGTGCAAATACTAATGACATTTCATATTGGTGATTTTTTCACAACAGCACTAATGAGCGTTTCCTTCAAAAGAGTTCTGTGATTCGGCCAAAATTGCGGTTAAGTAGGTTTTTTAAAAAAATTAGAGGTTTTGTTGGGAAAAAAAGCCTGTGAACACCCTGGCTCCGAAAAGGCTGATTGTAGGCTCGTCTGCTTCGCAGATGTCTCCCCTTTGGTCTCTGACGAAAGAAAACCTCATTTATCAAATTTTTTTTTCATCTTACGCTTACCTATGCACTATCGTTCGTCATGCGATACCGCCAACCAGACCGCGAGTGCGGTTAAGGAAATTGGGAATTCCAGAGTGAAACTAGACCTCAAAGGGATCTAGCCATTCTACTGTGATGCACCGTGTTCTCCTCATTCGATATTCCCAGTCTGCTCACTAATTATCATTGGATAATTATATGGAAAAGTCTTCGAATCGGTTGCAGATACATAATAGGGTTTGAATGAGGACCTGGACGCAGAATAAACTTGAGTTCTGTAATGCTCCCTTCCATTTTATTTTCTTTTCCCTTACAGCCTAGCATTTTCGGTGACATTATTCTGCAGTGAAGCGGTCGTGGCCATAGCTGTGCTTCTCCTGAGGAGGACTAAGAGAGTCGGTGGAGAACTTGGCGGACCCTTGAGGTTCAGAGTCCCCACCGTCCTTTTATTTGTGCTTCTATGGTTATTTTATCTTGTGATGTCCACGATGGAAGCCTACAAAGTCATAAAAGGCTTCTGAAGTCTGACTGACCGACTCACGGTGGCCAAGTGACAAAAGCATGGTGCTAAGGGAAATGAGAACGAATGACCTTCCTCTGCCTGCCCGGTTCCGGCACAAAGGAAGAATTCCGCCTTGGAGAAGATACTTATGGGAACTGCTATGCTACTTGGAATTATATTGGACTACTTACCAATTTCTTCTGTGACAATATCACGCAATTTCTTCTCCCCCTACCTTCTCTCTCGAGAGACCACATTGAATCCTTTTAGAGTGAATGCCCCAATTTGTTTCTTTCTCCCAGCGAGATTTTAGACATTCCCCAAGAAGACAACCCAGGATTGTTCAATTTCGAAACTCATCGCCTCTCCTTTTCCTTCACCCACACAAGAGACTTTAAAATACCATAGTTTCCTCCTGTTTTACGCCTTCTCTGCTCTTCCTTACCTTTGATAATCTTCAACACAATGGGAGGAGTGACTGGTTTAAGGGAAAAGAAAGAGAAAAATTCTGTCACAGACTCAATAAAACCAAATACTCCAAAAACTTCCTCCGATGAGATCCTATCTTTACGGAATAATGTAGACTTGGAGCCTGAGGGATAAGGAAGAGCGGGGAGAAACGTGAAAACGGGGCCTCTTTTATTGCTCAAAATTATCGCTATCTTCCCATCTTAGAAATATTGCCATGCTTCATTTTCTGACATATGATCGGCTTGAGAAGCGAAGAGGAAGTCCTGCATTTCCGATTCCTATCCTTCTGCTCTTGTGGCCTTCATGACTTCAACTGATCCGTGATAACCTGAATCAGTCCGGTGAATTCACTTGTCCAGAGATATAGAAGTAGTCTACAGAACTCATTCCTAAGATTAGTCTCAGTTCAATGACTCCTTCCGAGAAGGATATGTTCATTTGCTCTAGTCATGTTTATGAGATATATTTTTCAACTGTTGCCATACGTCATCAAGAGAGGCCTTCATGACACATCTGGGGTAAGAAATATAGAGCAAGAAAAGAAACTGATCAATTCCAAATGGAAGTCAGTGATTAGCACTATTTTGGGAAAGATGAAATAATTCATTATTGCACTTAAATTTTCCTTGAATTGAGTGCATTCGAAAGTTATAAGCCCCCTAAGCACCTTCTCTGTCCTGCATGTCTCCAGAGCAAATGCACCAACTTCTGTAGGAATGTATCTTAAATTGGATTTCTACACAGTATGGCAAAGAAAGCCCCCCTCCCCACTTTGAATCTGTCTCTGCTGTTAATGGAGCAACATCCACTAAACTTACGAAATGTATAAGCTAATATGTTCCAAAACAGACATGAAATTTAGTGCTAATTCATTTCGAGAAACGAAGACATGAGAGATTACATAAAAGTAGTCGGATATTGAAACAAGACGTGAACTCGACCTGGAGATAGAGTAGGATCCAGTAAAGACCGTCCGGTCCCGACAGGACTACTTAAATGGACTGGGGCACAAGTTGAGTTTCCAATTTCTTATATATATCTAGTTAAATGCCTTGCTTTGCAACGACGAACTTTTAAGACATTTCATATATCCGCTCGGAACATATTCGCCTATGCACAGTGCAAGTTCCATGAAAATTATTAGAGAAAAGAGCAGAGACACGTGGATTCAACGTCAAGGGTATTTTTTTGTCATAATCTATCTGTATCTATGCGAAGTGAAACACCTCTATGAAAATGGATGTCGAAGTCCATGTTGCAGGAACAACTCTGGGAAATACCCACAATTAACACAATTGTAACGTCTTCCTGCTTCTTTCGTATGCATTCCTAATGTTACGAGCTGAGGTACAAGATGATGTCACAAGTCATACAAAGGGAGAATAAGCAATCTTGAAAATTATCAGGAGGGCAATAATTTAACTTTCTTCCAGACAGAAAAAGAATATTTCCTGTTGCACCAGGGAGATCAGACTCCCAATTTTTCGCACAAATTTGAATAATTCTCGAAATTCAATAATCCATTTGAAAAATGGGCATTTCTTGCCCTCCTGAAAAAATCGTCAAATATGCATATTCGTATTTTTGTTGAATTTGCGACAATGTGTATGCTTCCATTGATGAAAACGATATCCATCTCATATGGCCTTACACCAAACCCCCCCTAACTATTTCCATCCAGCCCAGATATCTGAGAAACCATCCAAAAAAGGCTTTTTTATATTCATGGAGTCACAATTAAATTGTTTCCTGCAACATGGGCTAGACTCAAGTTCAGGGTCTTTCAGCAGTGAAGTGAAATATTTTATTTCGTTGACTCCCCTCTTCTGAAGGCCAATACAAACTCGTTTTTCTTCACTGTTCGTTCTCTCAATTGTTTGTGATGACAAATTTTTAAAATAAAGCTCTGTTGATTGTTTTCATCACGTTTATTTGTACACAAGAGAAAAAATGGAATAGGTGAAAGAAACGACTTTACATCCAGGCAGAGGAAACTTCAAATGAAACGGAGAAGCGTTTTACCTTGAAAAGATCATCCCGACTGAAGATAGGCGAGGACACACTTTGGATTTCTCATGAGGGGAATCATAAGAGCGATATACAGTAATGCAGAGAGAAAACCACGACTCCTCCGGTTGGTTCTTTCAATACCTTCCTGACCTCTCCCGGGATCGGGACTTCTTGCGAGACCGGGAACGTGACCGAGAGCGTCGCTTGTCCCGGGAACGAGACCGCTTCTTCCGATCCCTAGAACGACTGCGACTGCGACTGCAATGAAAAATCGCAAAATAAAATTATATTAATTCAATGATGGAAAATTACAACTAGATGTGACTGACCAAAATGTAAACATTCCATGAAAGGCAATCAATAGCCAAATGAACTTCACAGAGCAATAATATCTTGTCCAGGATGAATAAACTGTAAGAATTACAATGGGATACATAGGTTTAGAGGCTTAGTTATATTTATAATAAGAACATCATTCAATCAAGACATCAGGCAGGGGATACAAGTGAAAGTTTAGACAATCTATTACCTTCGTTTGGATGCCCACATAACCTTCTCAGGAAATTCAGAAGATGTCAGCCTCTACATAAGGAAATATACTCACCATAGTCCATAGTTGAAAGAAACGTACTATTTTTTTTAGCATGCATGTTTATATCTAGGAGTACTTGTGTTACACATTACATAGGACAGTCATCTGGCAATACAAAAGCAGGTACGTTTCCATAGATTTACATGTCAAGCACAAAATACTGCAGATTGCTCTGCCATGGCATGGTTGAGTTCATCAAGATAAATATGAGGGCCAAGGAATACAGCAGACAGAACTACTAGTTACCTCTCCAACAGGATGACAGTAACCATAGTGGCTTACCAACCAGAGATACACAATTTTTGAAATATTTAGCTTTCAAATGAGGTCACCCCAAAAAGAAAAATCTCCTTCCTTAAAGCCTACAATCTTTCAATGTGGCAAATGCATATGATATATGTATGAAACAGAGACCTATGGTTAAATTTCTCACGGCTGAAGATGTAGTGATGATTGATACTTTTCACTTCATTCTATTCCTGGTGAATTGTGCTGACATGAGAACTGAGTCTCCATGGAAAATATTTTGACAACAATGCAGAAAAGCAAGGAGTTCGCAAAAAGTAGTGCAAGGCAAATAAGTCCAAACACACTGAAAAAAAAAGTCCTGTGCAAGATTGGCAAAAATTTATCAAATGTGAATACTACATGGAAAAATAAACACTCTTGAATGTTACATGAACTTTTTGTGATAGTTATGTTTCAGTAATATTAAATGCTTAAAGGGAGACATATATTTTTGGCTGACCCTCTCATAAGGATATGAGCTACCTGACCTATTGTCACCTAATAGAAGCCTAAATTTTTATCTAACACGGGCTTTTCTTCTTAACCCTTATGCCCGTTTACAGGTAGCGCCAATGTGCCCACCAGAGTATACCTGTATATTTACGGGCATAGGTTTTCGTACACTGTGGTATGCCTGTATGTTTATGGTTCGGTTTAAAACGAGCATGGCAGCTTCTGCTATCTATCTGCAAGTCAAGGAACTTTAATGAGTAACACTAGCCTCAATTTAGGTGACGAAATGCATTTATTATTTACACAGGATATAGCTGATCAGCGAGCAGTTAGCCATGATGTCAAGAAGAAAGCAAATGTATGACAAAGCAGCAATGCAAGGGAGGGATTAAAAGTAATTTCCTAATGTTGGGTCTACATTGTTCGTACAGAAAAAGGCTATGTGAACAATAAGGAATCCAGATTGGATAAAATTTGATAAGGATTTTAAAATTATCTATATACCTGGCAGGTGTGGTGGGACATGACCATTAGCCATCACTTATACTTGCAATTGAAAACACAAAACGTGGGCAATGCGTTTTCATTGGACAGAATTTTTTAGAAATGGTAGTTGAAAAAGGTGAATGGTAAGATTTTGTGTGCCTACCTCAGCAATTATTACGGAATTAAGATTACAATTGTCATAAAACAGTACTGTCTCTATCAAATTCTTATAATGGATCGTTCAAAAGTTAAATTACACCTGATATTTTAATTTCATCAAATTTCAATAAATCTACCCAAATGTTGCAATGACCCTTTCTAAGCATACTTCAGAACATGTTTTTTAAAATAAACAAAAGGTTTTATCCTGGATGTTGCCTCTAGAACATCAAACTATGCAATTATATAAAAGCCTCCAAGTCGCCGGAAAAACTCACTCCTGAGGACAAGGTGCGCATTCCAAAACTCTCTACTCAACAGGTTAACCCTTTCATGCATGGTGTCCACAATAGAGGATGGCAAAATTGTAGGTGATGTTGATGGCTTTTTAGTCATGATACATATACCTCAAAACTTTTGGTGTATGAAATCAACTCAAGTGCACATAATCTCTTCAGTGTTGCTTTCTAGCAGTGAAACATGTGACTCTACCACAGCAGAGTATCTCCTTAAATGTTAAACTCAAAGGGCATATTTGTCTTTTGCTCTAAAAATTCGAACGTGAAAGGGTTAACCCACGAAGATCATGTTCCATGGTAGCAACTGTGCCAATAAAAATTCCAGAGGCAAAGGTGTCTGATATTGTCTCCAATCTCAATTAAAAGTTGGTAGAGTTATGAGGGAAAAGGAAGAGGAATAAGGTACAAGATGAATAAGCTGATGATCTCTAAATGAATACTTAATTAGTACCTGCATAGAAAATCTACAGTGATTACTTTCTTCTTCATACCTTAATGATGGTACAACTTATAAAACTTGACAAATCTAGATTTGACAGGACTATTCTTGTCTAGTTTAGAACAAGAAGGGAAGAGGTTTTAGTCTTTTCTAAGTCATTGAAGTGCCAATTCTCAGTATAGTTCTCGGTCATTTTTTATATTTGGACAAAAGTAGTGAGAGTGACACATCATATGCATCTCACTCCTGGTCTGGTCATGTCTCCTATCAAGCATGACATACATGCCCCACCGTATACAAAGGTAGAAATACCAAAGACATCTAAATACCTAATCTGCTGCTCCATATCTATGATATGCATGTCTCTCAGTAAATTCATAAGAGTCCCTGCCTTATATGATCAAATACTCACTCACTGTTTCAATATGAAGACATGATCAGATATATTTTCCCATATATTTTCGTATATACAATATATACAAACCATAGGTGTCTAATGTATCATATATGCCTATTTCTCATAAAATCATATTTGACTTTTCCATATGGCATAGGTCCCAAAGACAAATCATCCATGATTACATTTTTTACTTCTAAGGAAAATAAAACTTTCGCATGCTGCATTCCAAAACAAGCTCTGGGATGAGAAGCAGAAGAAATTAATAGTCACACAGTAATTTTCTTGCAAGTATGTGCAATGCATTAGCCATTATGAAGCCTCATACATCAGATGCAGATAATTATGTAGAGCATGAAGAGGTGTACATGAGGGAGGGGGGGGGAAGAGGAGGTCACCTAGTTTCACCAATTGCAACCACGTAACATTCTTAAACAACCACATGGGGGCACATGTCACATTCCCTTTTTTCTACAATCCATAGCCTGTGCCACACTCTGACATCCATCCCCAGATATGGATGAGAGCTCTCTGAGTGAAGCATCTGGATCAAATCTGAATCTAGCAGGGCAAAGATTCATTTATTCTTTTTTGGAGTGTAAGTTCAGCAAGACAAAGGAAGAACGCAATGCAAGTTCAGCATTGAGAGGATTCCTCAACATGTTCAATATGCTGCGACATGCCAGTGGGTTGCAAAGGAAGAGACATGAGTGATCTGGTCTTGACAACGAACATGTTACGAGGCTATGTTCATTGTGCACTTCAGAAAAAAGTTCTTTGTACCTTGGCATCCAGAATTAGGGGGGAGAGAGAGAGAGAGAGAGAGAGAGAGAGAGAAGGGGGAACTTCGTGCATCAATGGCAGAATACATAAATCACTTTTATTTAACACATTGACAGCCACAGGACACCAGTGTGTAACATTCACCATAGGGAAGATACAGTGGTTCCAAAGCCCATGGCAGTCAACATGTCAATAGCTCAATAATGGGTTGCAATCTAGTAGTTTATACTACCAAAGTACTAGGCATAGGGTGAAAGGGCTCATGGCCCTATTCTTTCATTCTTAATTGCAAGAAACAGTAATTGCTGGTATTCCCCCAAGGGACTCACCTGCGACGTCTCTTGCGGCCATACAGCTCTCGACGCAGCTCTCGAGAAATCGGCTTCAGGTGCATGAAATTACAAAAGCCACCCCTTGTGCACTCTCTGGAAAGACAACCAGTACTCTTTCTGCAAAGTGTCAAAAACAATACCCAACAGTATAATAATGTAAAACCAGGTAAGATACTGAGGAGAGTATCCAGTTACACAGGGGTCCACTACCATTCATCTCTCACCTTTACAATAGACATACGTCACATATACAAAATGATGACTTATGTACTCATTTTTTAAACAAGATTGAAAAAAGAATAAAAAGAGGATTGAAATGATGTCTGCAGAACCCCTCCCCTCCTTGTTTGCCAGTGATCACGAGACCCATCCCATAGGGATATTCTTCAATGACTGGATGATCGGTGTTCCTGTGGGAGTCTTCTCATCGATTCTTACAGACCTACCTACAGCACAAGAGACTAGGGTAGTGCTCATTGGCATTCAGATTCTTGTACAGGGTGGTCAAAAGAAAAGCATGTGACACAACTGTGAATACCATAGTATAGTATTAAAGACCATCAGGTCCCCACGTAGACTTGACAACTGGAGACTATACAATGCACTCAGTGCATTGAACACTCAACTTAGGATCTTGCTAAAAAGAAACATTCTAAAATGTTCACATTGTTTATGAAGAATTTCTGCTAATAAGTCAGTGCAGCAACCACAAGACCTTTCCATTCAACCACCCTGTACCCCAGTAGAATCAGGCCATAAAATGAAAAAGCAATCACACACCCCATCTCATACTGTCGACAACAAGCCTCACGAAAATCAGTCACAGGACTGAGTTCAGCATAGACTGCACGGCCACCAAACCAACGATTGTTCAGGTCATTGACTGCTTTCTCTGCATCTTCCTCTCGACGAAACTAAATCAAAAGAATGGAAATGGGAGCATGCAAACTTTAAAAAAATAGGATCAATTCATTGATGTGCTCCTGCTTGTTTTTCATACCTTTATGTACACATTGCCCACAAGGTGGTCACCAAGGTTGTCACAAACATTCATCTCCTCAATCTCTCCATACTGGAATTCACCATGATAATCCATATGAATGACTACAGAATGAGACACAATATCTCCTCCTCCCCTGCAGCCATAAGGGCTATAATCATCTTGAGTATGAGAAAGCTTAATCAATTTGGAATTGTTCTTGATTATTTTCAGAGTTAGATATCAAAATATCTGGCATTCATGACAGTGAGAAAAAAAGACTGATTGATCAAATTAAATAATTGGCAGCACAAAGGCTGCTTTGAGAAATATAGAAGAAAAGACCAGAAGAATATTGGACTAAGTGGGGTGAAGGTAGGCCACTGAAGATGTCTCAGAAAAACAGAGATATCATTCTTGCATCCAGTAGGATTCAGAAGAAAAAAAGTTGCAGAACAGTGCCTGCTAAAACCTATCAAAATTTCAGTCCAGTTAATGCAGATGGTGATCAGTCATTTTAGTTCAATTTGCATTCAGGATTGAAATGTTCAGTTTTCTTTGTTCCTGAGTCCCTTTCATGCTAAGCTGTAGAGGAGGAGAACCAGTTCTGTCCCACCAAATATGGTGGTACTGACCATAACGTATAAGGCTATAATGAAGACAGGAAAACATCTCACCTTGTCTTCACATTCAACAAAAACATCCTCAAAAAATCCATCGTAATGCTCCTGCATTTCCTCATCAGACACATTTGTAACTGCGAAGCCATGGGGGAGAGAAAAAAAAATCAAGACAGACATGGGATCCACAGAACTCATGCACATTGCACTTACTCATTATTCTTTACCATCCTCACGTTGCTTTTTATCTATTGTTAATGCCAAATGTAAGAGAAGGAAGAGCCAAATGTAAGAGAAGGAAGAGATGAAAATTCTTCACATCACAAGATAGCCCACAGAGTGCTTCAGTGTGGCTTGCAAAGCAATATGGGGAAAGAATAAAAAAAAAAACAGATAAGAGAAATAATTGTTGTGCACACTGGAAGGGGAGAGTACTCACTGTATGATTGAAGCAGACACAAACCATCTCAAATATTCCAACTGATATCATGCAAGCTCAATGCTTTTTCTGCACATGACATTTCAAATAAGGAAGATTTTGGTTGAAAGGTTTCAGTCACTGCTTGAGTGCAACACATTTGTGAAAATTTGGATTCCTATTAGTCAAAAAAAAAAAAACTTTCAGAAGACACAAATATTCCAATGAAAAGGTTGTTCTACTTTTCTTGCATGTTGAGATACTATTATTTTTAAAGGAATGCCTTTTTTTTTTAACTGGTATTTTTACTTTTTACATGTTCCACATATTCAGGAAAACATAAATATGCACATTCAACTTGTAGCTTCTGCACCCATATTCATGACCCACATGCATATAAGCAAATCTCATTCAGAGTCATATTCAAGAGAATAATCCATGGATATTCAGTCTGCTGCAGACCAGTGTATATGGGAATAGCTTGCAACTTGAAGCTCTCTACTCTCATTCTCACGCACATCTCATCCATCTTACCATTATGACCTGTGTAACAGCTGAGATGACATACCATCTGCAAAAGAGAACATACAAATTTCACTCATCAACTGGCCACTTGCATTTTCTTTAATGTCTCTCAGAAGTTCCTGAAATTTACAGTTCCACGTCATATCAACAGTCAGAAACCCGACTCCCTCCAATTTCCATGAAATTTGGTGAGCCTGTTGAAGGGGCTATTGAAAAATGATTCTGTGCCAAATTGCATCTTCCTAGTTCAAGTACTTTCCGAGATGCAGCAATTTAAAAGTAGAAAAAATTGACCAATTTTGGGTCAGGTCATCATCACTAAAGTGCCCAAAACTTTTGTTCTAATTAACTCAAAGAGCTGAATAAGGTGTCATTTTCAAGGTCTCTTAGTGCCTTTTTCAACAATGGAGTTTCAATGAAAACAAAGGTCATAGGGTCTGAACGTTGACCTTCCACGAAAAGTGTTATTGTAATTATATAAAAAAATTGCCATAACATTCTCCAATAGATGTATCAAATTTCAATTTTGGACTACCATGGAATCAAGAGATAAAATAGAAAAACAGCAGGTACATTAAATTTGCCAAATACTTGGCCAGCTAATGAAATTGGAACACCAAGGAGTTGAGTGAACTGATGAAATTTGGTAGACAGGCTCATACTAGCATACAATGAAATTGTTAAGAATTTCAAGCATGTGGGATAAAAACTAATGGAGAAAATTGCAAATTAATCTAATTTCAATAGTGGCAATGGGTTCAAACTAATCATCTTACATGGTTACCTAGAAAGTTTTTACTGATGAAATGTGGGAAAAAAAAACTCATAAAGATGAAAAAAATATATATAGCAAAGTTCTGAGAGTGTGAGATGAGGCAATTTGGAGGAAACAGGATAAATGCCAGAGGAATTGGGAAGAGGATGAAGATACCAATTTCCTTTTCTCTTTCCCTCAAGCTACTTCACTACAGAACTGTTTTTGAGTGTTTAACTGTGAGGCAGTGCCAAGATAAGAACTCTGGAGATAATTTCAAAAAGTTATCAGGGTGTTTGATCCATGGAGGGTAATTGTGATGCATGTATCAGCTTCATGCATCAGGCTGATGCATGCATCAATTTGATCCATGGCAAGCCTCACAATTACCTTGGCATTTTCTTATCTTGAAAGAAAATACAGTATAGTATAGTGGGTTTTTCAGGATATCAGTCACAAAATTCATGTACTTACTCTAGATGCCTCGTCTTCTAGTAACTTTCAATCTCTGGAAGCAGCCAGCAAAAAACTCACAATCTTTGCTTTTACTAAGATTGTGAGTTTTTTGAGAAGAGTGTGACAAAATCAGTGCAACTAGTCTATAGCCAAAAAATGGAGTGATGGTAATTTATTATGGTAATAAGTAATTTCTATTAAAAAATTTCCTTCTTGAATTCAATGTCAAAGGTCTGACCTTTTGACCTTTGTTTTCAATAAAACTCCATGATTCACAAATAATTGAAAAGGACATAAAGAGACCTTTAAAATAGCACCTCATTGGAGCTCTTTGAGTTGATTAGAACAAAAGTTTTGGGTACTTAAATGATGATTTGACCAAAAAAGGGTCCTTTTTTTCAACTTTTAAATTGCTGCATCTCAGAAATTACTTGATCTAGGGAGCTGCAATTTGGCATGGAATCATTTTTTAATAGCCCCTATGAGTACATCAAATTTCATAGAAATAAGACCAGGTCAGGTCAATTTTCTTTGGTGCTGATATGGGTTGGAATGGCTCAGCTGTGATTTTATCACATACTTCTTGCCTTTTCCAGGTAATTTTCCATAAATTTTGTTGAGGTCAACAAATAAAATATACCCATACAAGGTGCTAAAACAACTTTGCACAAAATCCCAACTGCTGTATTGCCATTGAAACGAGGCAGAAAGTGATATTTCTCTCTTCCTAGTGAAACACATATTTTGCAGGAGTTATGCTCATATTAATCCTCTGCTTTTAACCATTCAATTCCTAATTTACACAAACAATACAGATAACATATGAAGGGATGAGAAATCACTTTAGGATTTCTTAATGACCAAGTAAGTTAGGAAACACTTTTGACTGTCATTTGAAGGAGTGGGAAAGTTAAATTTACTTCCACATTGTGGTGAGCTATGGGTAATGCTTAGAAAAAAATGCAACTGCAATTACATACACCAAAAAAGAAATATGATACATTTTTAAATTAAAGAGTCATGGGATGTCTTACTGCTACAATTATTCTGCATATGCAATTTGGAAATTAAAAGCATTATCAAATCCATGCATCAGCACTATCAGCTTTTCCACTTAATCTCTTTTGCTACCCATTATAAGCCTGCTTGTCTATATTTTTTCCCAAATTATAATAATTATTTTTTCTTGTCTTCCTTTGAGCAATAATTTCATAAGCATCAATATCTTAAGTCATGCTCAATGGGAATATTGGAAGAACTGCAAGTAAAGACTCACTGTGAGATCCATCTGCAGATTTTGCAGAGTTCTGGGGGTTCACATACAAATTCTGCAGTAAAACCGTCTGAAACGAAGAAATCTCCATCATCATGAAAAGGCACATGGAAATACCAAAAAAATTTAAAAACATTGGCAAATACTTCCCTACAGCAGTCAAAGCATCAGGTTCTAACACTATATCAAGAGCTAATGGCTTAATGAAACATCAATGGAATGATGTAAATGCTTTTCTTCACTGAGACAGCTGTCTCAGGACTAAGCCTATTATCTCTTTACTGTGTTGAGTTAATAGGCTTAGTCCTCCAAAGAAGGTCCCATATATAAGGTGGTTAAAAAAAATGCTCTACCATTTTCTATGGGAGAAACACAGTTTCATAAATGTAGAAAAAAAATTACATTGGATATGCGATTGATTTTTTACTGTTACAAGGTGTAGAAATGTTTGCCAACTTTTATTGAGGATGCCTGACTAAGTGGTGCAATGCCCATTTAGAGGTGAATTAAAGGTGCTTAGAGGTGGATCATTCCACTTCAAGTGAGGTGATTACTTGTGCTCAATTATCTCAGAATTCAATTAACTTTTCAACTTAAACTTTTCAAGGGACAGTCGGATCCAGCTTCACAGAGAGGTTCATGTGTTTGAGTTTTTTTTCACTTCTGCAAGATGGTGGTGAATCCAGATAGTGGGTGCTGTCGTTGACTGGGGAATGAGGGTGATTAAAAAAAAAAAGGGTAATACTCCACCTGTAAACTGTGTAACGGAACAATATATGGCTCAGGGAATTGTTCAGAAAAAAAGACTATCTTTTCTACATCTCCTATATGTCCAATATCGAGAGCTCATGAATCTTATATTTTTTACTCGAATACATGAATCATACTTTCTCCCCCATGAAAATGGTGGAGCTTTTTTTTTTTAAATCACCCTCAGTCACTCAGTCAATGACAGTGCCTTCTATTGGGATACTGCACCATCTTGTGGAAGTGAAAAAAATTGAATTGAATCATTGACTTCTGAGACAGTTGAGCACAGGCAATAAGTTCACTTGTGGTGGAATGATCCAACTCTAAGAACCTTTAATTCACCTCTAAATAGGCATTGCACCACTTAGGCAGGCATCCTGAATAAAAGCTGGCAAACATTTCTACACCTTGTAACTGTCAAAAATCAATCACATATTCAATGTAGTTTTTTAAAACTACATTTATGAAACTGTGTTTCTCACATAGAAAACGATAGTATTTTTTTTTAACCACCCTATATATTCAAGGACCACATGGAAGAAAAGACCACTGACCTGACTGAAGCTGGGCTTATTGTGGATTCTTGAACAACGATCGCCATGTCTGCAAGCCCCAATTTTGAAGTAGAAGGAACAGTTCACTCTAGAAAAGAAAGAAAATGGTATTATTTTGAAAGTAAAATAGAAACAAGCTATTTTCTCTAGGGCAAACAGGAATATTCACTCTTTAGACAGTTAAATGACATTCTTAGTGCACTTATGTTCTGGAATATGATCTTGAACAACTTGAAGAGCAACACAAAGCACAAGAGAGGGGGTTGACAAAGAACTCAATAACGACCCACACGTTCATTCCTCCTCTCTCTACTCTAACGTAAAGTATCTTCCTGTGGCTTCACCCAAATATATTACTCTATCCATTGATGAATCTAAATTAAAAGTTTGGCTATGGTGCCATTTCCCAGGCCAATGAAACTTGATACATTCAAATAAATTTTTAGTTTATATAAATACTTTGGTCAAGTGCTTAGGTGAAACACTTTCAGTTTTACGTAATGACGGGTGTAGGAAGAGTGCTGATGTCAGTAACATGCTGCAGATTTTGGTTGAGCTGAACAGGTGCAGAGTGCCATATTACTGCAGGGCCTGCACACTATATTCAATGAAGGCAAACAGAGATGGTAACTGAGCTGAAGGTCCAGTTGTGAGTAAGCAGTTCAGTGTCAATGGCCAAAGAGTGAGAAAGTCAACTCATTTAAGGTTTATCATCCTACAAGGATGATGGGTCAGTTGGGTTAGAAAATGTTGCAGCTAAAGGTCACGACTATTTTCTAACCCAACTGACCCATCATTCTCCAAAATAGGTTGACTTTCTCACTTTTTCGGCCCAACATAAAAGGAATGTGGCTCCCTTGGTATGTGTTTATAGTTAGTTCTATGCAGTGTGCTTGGGTTTAGTGAAAACCTAAAAATGTAGGTGAAATGTTAGTCAGAGTCTCTAGCTTCAAAGTAATTATGGAATTGATTAAATTACAAAATCTTATGAATTTTCCCAAGGGCAGAGGTCACACAGGATGGGGTTAGAATGGAGGCAAGGACAGACAATGAGCTCAGCTCCTATTATTTAAATGGCCCAATTGTTGCAGTGTGAATATTCCCAGTCATGCAATTAACGGTTACATATAGTTATCTCAGGGAATACTGACCATAAACAATTTCTGGTAATGTTTTGTGGGAACCCGTGAACAACTCTTTGATGTGTGCTGATTCAATTGAAAAGTAAGCAGTTGTATTGGCTTGCAAAATGGCACCTTAACCCCCACCAGAGTCTGATCAGTAGGTCCAGGGGACTAGGAAGGCATATATATATATTGCGCCCATAATAAGTCTACTCCGAACACTCACTTGTCCTTCTCGGTTCCGAAAATCGAAGCGAGATATTCCGCCATGCTCGCTAGGACGCAACCCAGGCGGTAGGCCTAACGTTGCAAGCGGTAGAGTCTACGATGTGCTACCGTTGGGCCTGGTTCCTCGCAGAGTTTTACTAGTCTCACGTTCTAATGAACCACACTTCGACAGTCTTCACTTCCTGTTCATATAAGCATACGCCTACTAGTTGCCGTGTCGTAGGGACGGTCAGAGAATTGGCGACAACCAGTGCTGTCCATGGAACGTCATCTGGAATATGATATCATATGACCAATGATCATACAAATTGCCCTATTTGATGTACTGAGAAATTCGACCCTTAAGCGTGAGCTTACTTTTAAAAAGTATAATACGTATGTTTCGTATCTAGAGGGATGAGGAAATATTTCATTTATATATATCTATCAACCGGCCATGGCTTCCCTGCGGCGCGCCCTGTGAGTCCATGCCCAAGTCCCGGTGTTAGGTCAGGTATAAGGTGGATTTTTGAACAGAGCACTATCCGCTAATGCAGCTTTATTTCAGAGAAAATGCATTATAAATCCGGTAAATAAAGCTGCATTATCGGATAATGCTCTGTTCAAAAATCCACCCATAGTGTTGTTCACTCGATTCAGACATTTTTTTCACTAGGCTTCGACAGCATTGCATGAGAAACGTCTCATGCATGGGTATCCAAGTCGGGTAAAAAATTTTCTGACGCAAGTGAAAAACATTATGCAGCAGATTATTGGCATTATACATGCGGGTGGTTTATTGGGTTGCACGTTGGGCTTCCAGGGCTGGGACCCAGGTTCGAAACGAACCAAGCCTCCGCTCTTACTTCCGGGTTTACGCCCCAGCTTGTTTTGAGAAACCATTCAAGTCCGAAGCACTCTCTTGGTTTGGGACGTTGAAGGCACCCCGTTGGTGAAGGCTGAACCCCAGAACGTAACTTCGGAGGAACTATCAAGCCAAGTGGAGTTTCAATATAGATTACATGGAAGTTTGAGTCTACTTGGTGTTAGAGGAGATTACAAGCTGGTGGAGTTTAGATGGGAGGGAGGCCTAGACTGGATTCTTCTACCAGACCACACTCATGGACTTTAGAGACTCCTGCTTGTCATAGGTATACTGTTAAGTGTTGAGCTGGTTGCTAGGCTGGGGTAATCATGTGGACAGAATTTGCACACTACATGAAATGCTACCAGTAACAGGAAGCACAAAGCCCATGAATACACCCTCCCATGAATACACCCTCCCATCAGAACCCATATCCCCTGATCTGTCTATTTTCCTTTTATAACTTCACCTAACCCCATCCATACCTTGGCAGCCTCTTTGGGTGACTCACTTTGGCAGGAGTCGTTACTGAGGAAGTTATTAGGCATGCAAAAAATAAAAATTTTCTGCAGTGCTCTGCAAAGACATCAGAATTCATGTGGAAGAATGTTTATGTACTTTATGCTATGAATGAAATCACCTGGAACTGAGTCACATTTACTTTTTCATAACATGTGTTTTTTGTCCTTGTGAAGATAACTTCGGACAGCAAAGGAAAAAGTTAATAAATGACTAGAAATAAATTTTGTGCAAAGAATTACTAAAGAAGTTTTTTTTGCTACATAAAATTAACATTTTGATAACTGCATATCAGTTTGAACTACAGGAGAAAAGTTTCACTCTGTAAAACTAGAAATTTTGTAGGAAACAGCATTGTGAAAAGTAATTTGTTCTCTCTGAAGAATATCAGAGCCTTTGGAAAGGAAGATTTAAAATTTCATGAAGTTTTTGCTATAATGCTCTAACCTCCCACATGAAAATTTCATATATGACCATATAGTGAAATTCATTTAGGAACATATATGAAACATGTATGGAGTTTGACACAAGTCACATAAAATCATATAAGAATGAAAATATATGACCCCATACATTTTCATATGTTGGCTCATACAAATGGACCATATACTGTCCATATATACCATGTCATATCTATGTATGATGAGAATACCTGAAATGTGCCTGTATCCAAAAAAGGTCCATAATCCATCAAATACAGTAAGATTATTCATATGGAAGTCACCATACCTTAATTGCAATCAACTCATTTTTAATTATTCATAGACCATAGTCAATTACTCCAAGAACACATGTTTCATGGTGTTCAACATATTCACCCTTGTTAATGAAGGTGAAGGTTTCAATTTTATAGACTTGAACCTTCACAAGTATTTTCATCAGTAATGCTATTTCATGACGTAACTTGGCTTACTCATGTAGGTGTGTTTTCATTTTAACTGACAATGCACACGATAGATGGGAACAATTGGAACAATATATGGAATTTTCAAATGGTCTACAAGGAATTGCAGTAAATGAAAAATATTTAAAAATTGGCTTGCAATCTAAATTATTGTTGTACAAGATCTTCCATAAATAGGTAATTCCTATGATTGCCTGAAATTAGTGTTTGTAATTTTTTCAATAAAATATTCATTTTTCATTTAAGCTTTAGGAAAATAAAAAGTATTATATTTTTTAATTTCTTGATGTTCTTTACACTTTCTGTACACACCTCTGTACCTGACATCGTATTCTCTAACCATTTTTAGGGTGGACTCTGGGACATGCTAAACATGTTTGCTTACATTGTGTATTTAAAAACCCAGTTCCATCATCTATGCATGCAGTGACAATCCTTATCAGATTCAGCTACTTTTTCCTGCTATTTGTCCCAGGCCTTTCAATTAATTTTGTTGAAAGACTTTGTTTGACTAATTTTCCAGTCAGGTTCTCCTGGTCATTCCTGGTTCCATGAAGAAAAGGGAAATCATAACACAAAATGGAGAAGTAGGGACAATACTAATGAAACAAATTTGGAAATTCTTCATTCCTGTGTGTGTGAGAATGAAATTAATGTTTTCACAAGTTTTCTACCTGAGGTAACATGGGGCTCTTACCTACTGCCTGAAGATTTGCAAAACCAGCATTGAATTTTAAAAGTACTTAAAAGATTTTCAGTAAGGGAAATGATAGAAAAAAATGAAGTAAAGAAATGCATAAAAACAGGATTAAATTGGTAGTGAGGTTGGGATGCAACATGCCACTTATTACAGACTTAAATTAATAAAAAGTAGATCTACAAGTACATTCTTCATCCCTAACCCTTTCCCTGGCTGAGAACTGTGTAAAATCCTACCCTATCCCCAAGGGTCACTTGTATATTTCAGAAATATATAGTATTATTTTATATTTTACTGTAAATGAAATTACCATACTTATTGGTGACAGGGCACTGAAAGTAAGCAAAAAAAAGGCCTAATCTATATTTTTGAGTCCTAGAAAATGGTTTGGCACATTATGGCCTGATATCACCTGCAAAACAGGGTATTGACTAACTGTTGCTTTTTATGACAAACAATATATTACCTAATTTCAAGGATCCACTAATGCAAGTGATGATTGATTGGCTTTAATGCCACCATGGGCCTCAGTAACCATACTAGCAGGTATATAAGATCTGGATGAGGACTGAACATCAGTTGAAAACATAACAGCTTGACTGTGAGTGTACTGTGTTTTAATGGAACCTGATAATAGGATACCATTTGGTAGGAATGGCCAGCCTAACTACTGCAATACAGGGTGGTCATAAAGTCCCCATCTATTATGTTGATAAATTCAAAATTCCTACAAAAATGCATAATATGCACTTCACATTGTCATTAAGGAACTGCATTAAACTGGTGATAGTAAATAAAAAATCAGTTATTAACATTTTTTTAATACTAAAGTTCCACATAACCACCTTACAAATTGATTCATAACTGCAATTGATCGTTGTTTCCCTGAACATTCAGGATGTTCAGCATAGATACAATCTCTTAAATCTTCAAAATTAAGAACCTTTATGCTGTCATCTTAATGTACCCCCACGAAAAAAAGTCAAAGGGGTTAGGTCAAGGGATCTTGAAGCCCAAATTTCATTTCGTGAACATAGTGTGAGATTATCTAATGAAAAGTTCCTGACCTGTTGGATTGGCTGAGGATCAAACAGAATGTTGGCTTCAGGATATCCTAACATAACCCCCTTGGATTTTTTTGAATGGGGTACATTAAGTCAAAGGTTTACAGCACAAAGGTTCTCCATTTTGAAGATTTAAGAGATTGTATCTATGCTGCTGTTAACACTGTAACCCCTGACATGCTGACCATCCTGAATGTTCAGGGAAACAACAGATCGATTGCAGTTATGTGTTGATTTGGAAGGTGGTCATGTGAAGCATCAGTAAAAAAAGAATGTTAACTGATTTTTAATTGACTATTACATTTTATTTAGTTCATTATTGACAATGTGAAGTGCACTTATGCATTTTTGTAAGAATTTTGAGTTTATCAATAAAATAGATTGGGGCTTTATGTCCACCCTGTACTTATGGACCAGCCCCAGCAATATAGTACATAGTGTCATGGCACCCTGTATGGAAAAATCATATATGATTTTATGAGAAAGTGGCACATGTGATATATGAAACACATGTGGTCTATCATATCTGATATTGCATGAACATATATGGGAAAATATATATGATTAAATCTTCTTACTGAAACAATGAGTATATGATCATATATGACAAGGCCATGAAAAAATTTTTTATATAAAAAGCATGTATGTAAAAGATGTGTAGAAGCAGATAAGATACTTGTATGATTTTGTACATCCATCTAGTGTATAGTGGGACATATTTGTCACAGCTGATAAGAGACATGACCAAATCAGGTATGAAACATGTATGAAATCATGTTCGTCTCACATGTCTCACCCAAATAAAAAAATTTAAATTCAGGAACTAAGCTGGGAATTGGAAATTCATCTGTCACATTTGTGAAAATACCAAAACCATTCACTTCCAACACAAGTACATCCCAGAGATAACTACTAGGGGCTTCTCAATGGTTTAAAATATATTGATACCTTTCTTTCTGAAACAGACTCATTTTCTGCCATACAGGACAACCCTATATTTTTAAAGGGTTGTTCTGTATGGTGTTCTTCGACATATGTCTAAATGACATCTCAAAGAAGTCCTGAAGCCATCCCTTTCAAGATGTCAGACACCATCCAACTGAAGATGTCCTTAAAATATCCCCATAAATGCCTTGGGACAAGCCATCCGGTTTGGGGCATCCCTGGGATATCACAGTGCTATGCGAGTATGACCATACCATATAAATTGTATATTGTACCTTATGCGTATGGGATATATATTTCTGGCAATATATTTTGCTCTGCAAGCATGCACACTGAAAATGTATATACAATAAATAAAGGCCCTTTATAAGAGTAAAATAGAATATATTATATTTCCACATATTTTCAAGTAAGGACAAAAGATGAGGATAAAGACTATGACAAAAATGAAAGACAATGCACAAAAAAAAAGTATAGGGAAAAGGAATAGAAAGAAATAGAAATAGAATGCAAATGCATGTAGTGCGCTATAAGGCCATTTATTGAACGAAATAAAAGTAATGTACTTAAACCATATAGATCATATATGCTGGAGCCCATCCTGCAAACCACAGATTTATTTTATATAGAATATTTATGCTGCCCAGATTTGTTTAATAAATGAGTTATCCTTATATGGATCATATGCTTCGACCATATATGCCCTCGTGTGTTCATATTTCAATACATGAATTTATATGGGACAGATAATTGCATATAATTACCATATATGATCTTTCCGTATGGGACAATTGAAGTACAGTGTACATGCTGAGAACCATTTTTTTTTAGCCAGGTTGAGTTCATGCTGTTGTCTATGCCAAGGGAGACCCAGCATCATTTTTACTGGTGAAATGATCAGTTTGTAGGTGGATCTTGACTTTTGGCAAGATAATGTATGCATATTAGGCCTAAACTTTCGTATTTCAAGGTTGTCTGAATCTTAAAACATGTATAAGTATATGGAATTTGGTGCTTCAAAACCACACTAATGGATTCCTCTGAAAAGTAACTTTCATGAACCCAGGTGTGTGTAAATTGATTTAAATTATATTAAAGAAATCACTTGATTTAAGCCTTGAACAAGAAATGATGTGCCCTTGCACTTGCTGCATTTCTCCTGGAAGGGCAATTTATACATCAGTCTTAACCAAGGTGAATTATTTACAGAACAGAGCCTGCACAGGAGAAGTCAATGACACAGTAAAACATGTGATAGTCTTAATCCAAAAGGTCTCTATCAAGTCCTTTCAAATTTAGGGTAAAAACTAGGTGTTGGGTGACTGGTTGAAGGAAGCTAAAAAGGAAAAGATAGTTTTTGAGCTAGGTTACTGCTGCAATCAACCATCTTTTTCAGGGAGTACACAGCTGACCTTGAGCATGATTTGCTGTTGGAATCTGTTTCTGCTCTTACCTCTAAATGTCGTAGAAATACAACATGAAAAGGAATTTTTAAAATTCAAATAACCATAACATTAGCATTGGTCAGCTCACCCACCCTCACAGCTATGCTACCAAATAATGGTGTGAGTAGGAAAAACATAATGCACATTGTATTCAAATGCTGATATACATTAAAGGAACTTCATGATCTATTATCAAATGGCAGGTATTGGACATTCAGTGTGCAACAAATCCAGCTGGAGATGACCTGTCTCACTTCCTGATTTAGTTAAATCAGCCAACTCTGCTCATAACCATGGATATAATATTATGTCTGCAACATCACTAGAATATTATATCACTCTACCATGAGATCAATCATCCATGAAAAATTGCCATTGAATTGTCATTCCTTCTATTCCTTTTTTTTTTCAGGAGAAGCTAGAAAAAGAATTCTAGTACTGCTGAGACCTGGTCAAGTAGACCTATATCTTGAGAAAATGGCAGATGACCTGCCTTATCGGGCTGAATATGCAAAAAGCAATAGATCATCATGTAAAGGATGCCGAGGGCAGATTGTCAAGGATTCATTGAGACTGGCTATTATGGTTCAGGTGAGTTGAAAGAAATAATGAATTTATCTGACCATTTTTAAGTCTCAGACCTACCATAGCAAAAGGAGAAATTCATTCTTGGAGATGCCAATCTGAGAAAGGCACAACACATTGTGATACTGGAGACAGTCTAAACTTTCTCCTTTTGAGAGGTGAGGTATCCCAAGAATGGCATCATGCTTATATTCCTGAGGTACTTCTTCATTGTCTGTTCATAGCATCAGGCATTGCCTACAGTTAGATAACATGCATTGTGTGTTGTTCATTGAACTCAGTTAATTGAATTGGATATTGATGGGGCTAAGCCTACCTCATGAACTAGATGCCAGTTCGTTACAATTCAAGTCTTCCTCATGTTGGAAGATCCTTTGTTCTTGCATTGTTAATCAGCTTAAGTCCATTGCCATGTCATTCCTCCCATTCTATAATGCTGTTTTATTGGCATGGATGCAGAGCTATTTTAGGTAGGCAGGGGATAGTGACAAGGGGGCCAAAACTCAGATATTCATTTCAAGAATGTCTGACCACCCCCATCATAAATCAGATTGAATGCTTTCCCTGGAAGCCTACTGGCAAAATGAAAAAGTCGACATTGGATATGTGCCCAGCAAAGCTAACCCATTTGTCTGAAAAACGAAATTTCCCTTAATATTTTATTTCACATGGTACACTGTGATCACATGGATATGGTTAAAATGGGTTCATGTATGAATGAGCCTTACATGATCTATATATTGTTACCATTTATGTCCTCATACATTTAGCTTCTTTCAATACATGGAAAGCCTATCACAATGCATCTTCCCATGACTCCCATGGTGGGCAGGCCTTTTGATTGGTACTAGCTCATGATTGAACAATCAGGCTGCAATGGAGCTTAGATCATTCAAAAGCCAATAAATGTCTCCATCTGACACTTCTTACTTCATTTGAAACAAGACTGTTTCTTCAAAGTTGCAAGTTTGATATATAGAACATTAATTGGGCCAATTTGAAGGAACTGTGGCTGTCTACTTTCAAAGTGATTGTTTTAATTTTCCTGTTGACCACTTTAATTTTCATTATGGCTACCAGTTCATGGATGTCTAAAGATAGACATGTCTGCTCTTCTTTCAATTATATCAATATTCAAAATGATTTGGATTATCAACTTGAGGCTGAGAATTTCTCCAATAAATTTTTTCTTGAGTTGTAGAGTGTTTTGCCATCACATTCTGGCAAAATTCAGAATTAAGTGGAATATTTGCTACATCCTTATCAATGGATAATCATTGCCCAGTCATCTTACTCAAATTTATTTGATTAGGAGTTGAGTCAACATGATACTTTGTGTAAGCATGTTTTCAGGTGTGAATGCTTAATTCAAATTATGAAATTAATGAAGTTAGAGCATTTTCTTATCTTTTGAATGATCCAGATAAGTTCTCAATCCAATCTAGCATTCAAGAGTTATCAACATTCAAAAGTATGCAGGACTTTTGACTCACCCAGTATTGGCCTAATGTTTCTGTGTGGGGAAGATGGAGTAGGAGTAATTGAGGGCATCAGGAGAAGGATTGGTTGGATAATTGCAGCAAAAGACTTGGAAGAATAAGGAGATACTACATTTCCAACTGCATCAAGGAAGAGGAGATGCTCTTTTTAATTATGGAAAAAAAATGTGATGGAGATTCAATGGAGGAGGGGGGCAGTATCCATTCCAAGAAAAAGTTTGTTTTCTTCTTGCGTATGGCATTCAAAAGCAACGAGAGGGAAAAATATATAAAATTAGAGCTGTTTGTTGAGGCTAGACAGCCTATTGATAATGTCCAGGGTTGCTTGGTGGATTTGCTTGAGTCCTTCCAGGAAATGCATGAATTGAACAGTGGTCAGTGATGTGGCTCATGGTTTGTACTTCGCCACATCCACAGCTAGGTGAATCCCTGATATCTCGTTTATGTAGTGGAAAGTAGTATAGTAGATGGAAGCCTGGGAGCTCCATGATGGAATCTTCAATTAGGATCTTGTTTGGCATGGCTGCTGCCGACTACTATTTGCACCATCAGCAGTCAACGTCCATTCCACTTGATGACAGGGTGGAGGCATGGATTCAGTTTGGACAAGATTTGGTCACACTCTACACTGAAGGCTCAACAGTTTGGACAATTTTCTCTGTGAACTTCAGTTTTTTTCTCTTTGTCTTTGACCTGCAGTTGCCGCATAGTGCCAGACTGGTTGTACTTTTTTCCGGAAAATTTGATTCTGCAAACATTCCCTTATGAAATGCAAGAGTTGGTATTTTCAAAGTTTGCTAATTTATTTCTTTTTATTCTGGAAAATCACTGGGTTGCTTAACTTTTTGTGAGTAGTATCTTTTACTGCTGGCACTTTGCCAATTATCAGAAGCAGGAACTATGCAGGCTCAAGTTCACTCATGCCTCTTACATCAACACATTTAGCACCATAAATTTGTTTAAGTTGTGCCTTGTGGACCAAGAGATTTCTGGCCAAAATATTCCACGTCTTCACTCCAAAATTTGCATTGCTATGTGTAGATGGGCATTTATCATTGGTATCAAAATAGTGTTTAAGTATAGGGATTCTGACATGGTCCTGGTTTTTATTCAGTCAGACCATATCAATAGCCAAGATCTGATGTAGGTTTGGAGAAAGTCCTTCTGATATTGCCATCTAACTGATACCTGTACCTAATGGTAAACTAATTTATAGTATTTTATTATTGACACAACACTCAATGTATCAAATACAGAAATATCAAGACAATCCTCAAGTTTGACTTTGGCTGGTTTTCACTATTTGTCCATTCTGAAAAATGTCAGTGTTCCTGATATGCTGTAGGTGTAACAATGATTTCACTTGTATTCCTATCCCACTTTGATCTCTTCCTTTTGTAGTGGACTTTTGATGGTTTTCACTGATCAATAGGCTTGAATTTTATTCTTGCAGTCTCCTATGTTTGATGGGAAGCAACCCAATTGGCATCATGTGCCATGTTTTTTTGAGAAGCAGCGTCCACATGATGCAGCAGACTTCTCCCACTTTGAACAGCTCCGCTGGGAAGACCAGGAAACCATCAGAAAGAAAATTGGTAAGTATACTTGTGTGTTTCTTTATAGCTGGACAATGGAAGCAAGGTTGCAAGCATCATTTTAACCCTTTCAGTCCCAGGAATTTGAATGCACTATGGTGTATACCTGTCGTGACAAGTATGGGACTGTAAGTGTTAATGCATGCATGAGACTTTTTCTTTGGCCATATTACATTGAGTTGTCTTTCTAACATTCAGAGTTTAAATTTTTCCAGTTCTTGAATGGTGTGACTAGGGACAGGTTCTTAAGGTGAAGCCAGAGTAGGGTATTTTGTGGTTTAGGGATGCTAGAGATCCATATCAACCTCATTATTAGTGGGAAAAATATAAAAGTTAGTGTTTTTTGAGGTAGGGAGTGATTATGTTGTTTACCCTCTCTTTGGTCAGTATCAAGTCATGTATCTTTGCCAGGACAGCTATATTTTGAAGTTCAAACTCCATTTACTTATGCCTTTTAATTATTGTTTTTAAGGACCCAGCATTCTTTCCTGCATATGGCACACATCTGATGTGTGTAAATAGCTCATATGCAGTAATAGTACAGTCAGAAGAAAGAGGATCAGTGAACCTCTAGTGTTTATGTTGAGTGTGCCAAATTCATGTTAAAGAGCTTTTATAAGCTCCAGCAGCAAGCTCTGGGCATATAAAGGGTATGGAAAAAAAACAAACAAACCAACAACTTTTGACCTAAAGATAGGTTTTCCTGATGAATTTTGGCAAAGTCCATTCAAATTCAGCAGCAACCACTTCAATTTCAGCAGTGCTCCTCTCTCCTCCCAGTTATCCCATTCAATTTCGGCAGGTGACTTTTGATTTTGGCATTTGCCGTTTCAATTTCAGCAGCGTAAGGAAATATCTTGTTTCTGGTAATTAAAATGGGAATGAGGAATAGGGAAAGAAAGGGCACAAACACATAGGGTATTTTCGACGAATGATCATTATTTTAATATGCAAAGAAAAACACATAGACATTGACACTGATTCTATCTATTGATATGTTCTCTTTTGGCATCTAATCAAGTATGTTAGTGCATGGCAAAACCACGCAAAGCACTTCTATTTTCTTCTATTTGCCCAACTGATGCCTCTCCTATTTCGAGCAGTTTCTCTGTCCGACTTTGCTGTGAGTTTTGTTCTGGTCTTTGTCGTCCAAGTTCTACCTGTGTTTCAGGAAGGTACACCTCATGTTTGACAGCTGCCTTAATTGCAGAGTGGGCACGTTCTGTCAGATTCAAGAAAGGAGAATTTGTCAGCAGAAACTTCACACAAACATTAGGAAAGTCATCTGGGACTGAGGCTCATTCGTGGGGTCTAGCATTATCCACGATAACATAAACTGGTTGATCTATTGGTGAAATCATGTGTGCATGTTTCAGGAGCTCCTCAAAGAATTCCTGGAACGTCGGCGATGTGACGCATTCCTCTTGTTCCTTTGTAGTAAAAGATTATTCCAAGCATGGAAATGAACATGAACACATCCTACGTGGAGGACTCAGAAAGGAGCAGCCAATTTAGAATATTCCATTCCAGTTCATCATCTTAGACTATGCTAGACCCCACAAACAAGCCTCGGTTCCAGATGACTTTCCTAACATTCACTGGAAGTTTCTGCCTGCATATTCGCCTTTCTTGAATCTGACAAAACATGCCCTTATCACCCATCAGAAATGCTTTGTGTGGTTTTGTCATGCACAAACATACTTGATCAGGTGCCTAAGGAGAGAACTTATCAATGGGTGGAATTAGTGTCAATGTCTATGTGTTTTCCTTTGCATAATAAAATAATGATTATTCAACAAAAAAATACCCTATGCGTTTCTGCTCTTTCCTGCCCTGCCGAAATCTAAAGTTACCTGCTGAAATTGAATGGGAAAATGGGAAGGAGACAGGAGCACTGCCAAATTTGAATTAACTGTCGCTGAAATTCGTCAGGAAAACCTATATTTCCCCCCCCCCCCACACTGAAGCTAATTTCTTGAAACATTTGCTGTGTATTCATGAGTATGTTTCAACTGATTCTCAAAAATTTTTCTGAATTTGTTGAGCTGAAACGATTCCATTAGCAATTATTTATTAGTTTGAAGTTTTATTTATTAATTATTTCAAAGTTAAACATCAAGAATGGACAAGAGTTCCTGCTCAATGGGGAGAAGGGCAGTTGAGCACTGCTCTTCCTAGTCATCAAAACATTGTTGAACTCCTCTTCTGTTTAATTCATTCTTTGGGCTGATTCTTTCTTGCAGATGGTTTTCATAAGCTTATTCCCAATGAATAGCAAATTAATCAACAAGTATCAATCCAAAGAGCTTTCACCAAGTACAGGGTTCTAATAAGTTAGTTGGCCTATTGAAACATCTGTAATTGAAATACTATGCACCAGAAGCCTGCCATAATGGGTCGATATGCTAATGGGACAATGGGGAAGGTGATTCCAGTCTAAAAATAGATACCACCAGGGGGGGGCACTGTTATGCCAAACTTGTATATGGGTAGAGTGTAAAAACAGGAGCAAACTCAATGATTGGTAGGACTGTTCCTCATCAGGCATTACTATAGCATCAGTAACAATATTGATGCAGCATTAAGAGCATCTTGGCATGAAAGCAGGGAATGAATTTGTCTTTGCAGCAATGAGGCTTATTGGTAGAGCTTCAATGTCTTACACATGATCTTCCAAACTGTCTGTCAATGGTGGAAGTCCAGTGTGTTTAGCAACTCTATTTGTGCTGTATTCACCATGCAAATTTTCTTCTGCAATATGAAGTGCCACTTGTCTTTCTTCTACTATAATCTCTACAGTTGTTGTGGGGCATCCATTTTGGGTTGCATTAATAACCATTCATGTTTTTTCTCATTCTTTTATGAGCATCCGATTAGCCTCATTGCTGTATTGTCCAGTTTGTTCCCCACTTTCATGTCAATATGATTTTGATTCTGCATCAGTGTTATTACATTTGCTGTAGTAATGCTCAATGAAAGTATTCCTTCCATTCAGAGATTACCTGTCACTAGGCATTTTTGAAGGCAGAATGAATGTTGGTGAGTTTGTTTGTGTTTCTATACTTTACCCATATGCAAATTAGGTGTAAGAGTTTGCCCTGGTGATATTAGCTTATCTACTGGTTTTGGCAGGCCTCTGATGTGTACTTTTTGAATTAGGGACATTTCAACTAGAGCAACTAATTTTATAAGAATCATGTACATTCAGAATTTTCCTTTGTTTTTTGATGGAGTTCTCCATTTTAAATGGTAGACTTGTCATGGAATATAACTCATAATTTTGATGTGAATTGATGGATTTGGCAGCCTTGTTGACTTTGAATTGAATGAAGGCATGCTATATATCTTCAGCAACTTAGGTGAGATGTGACTTCAGAAATTATTAGATATACTCAAAGTTGTCTGTCTTTTTTGTCATACCATATAGATTCAGGCTGATATAAACCAAGGGAAACTCTAAAGTACTTTGTGAAAACTCTTTGGATTGATATTCATTGATTCATATGCCATTAATTGGAAATAAGCTCATGGAAGCCATCTGCAAGAGGTGACCAGCTAGCTGACTTGATTCACTAGAATGAATTTGAGTGAAAGAGGAGTTCAAAGTGGTCTTGATGCCCAGGAAGGGCTGCATTCAAGTGTTTCCTCCATTCCATTACCAGCAGGAGCTTTTGTCCACTCTCAATATCTGACTTCTTCTCAATAATTACTAATAACATTGCTTTGGCCCTATAAATTTGGATGAAATTTTAAGAATCGGTTGGAAGCATACTTATGTACTAGTGTGAAGAGTGCAAATAAACTCACAATAGTTGGGCTTTCAGTGCTCCATTATCCAAGATAGTGATTAATTCATTTTCAAAGTGGCAAAAACTCATTTAAAGTACATCCCAATTGAAATATGTGCCATGAGGGGACATAACCTAGATTTTTATCAAAATCATTACTCCGAGAAAATAATCGCAGCCAAAGGCTGTGACCCTTTTCTAACCCAACTGACCCATCATCTTCCAAAATAGGTTGACTTTCTCACTCTTTGACCTTTGACACCGAACCTGGGAGAAGATAATGGGGATCCACCAATTGTGCCAGTGCAATGACTGGCCTTGCTTGAATGACAAACTGAAGACTGAACTGAATGAACGAACTTCAGTTCTTCATTCAGTTTAGAACTCTAGTGTCTTCAGTTCAGAAGAATGAACTGAAGACACTAGACTGGAAGGGCATAGGAAAATGTACCATGAGAATGAAAAATATATTACCAATATATCCATGTAGATATATATATGACATTAACAATTATTTCCTCCCAAAAGCATGGTAACAGATTCTAAAGTTAAACCCCCTTGCCATCTCTTTTTAATCTACCTCCTGAGTAAGTGAGGATTTGCTTGCTTGGCTGGGAGGTAGATCACACCTTACAGTAGAGTGCATGCTATTCTGTCACCAAATTTTCTATATCCCTCTGTTTTGTTGGATCAAAAAAGATTCTGGAAAATGTGCCCTGAGAGGTTTTACCTAAAAATTATATATTTACTGAAAATGGTACTCAGAAAACTCCATGCCTATCAAGTTTCAGCCTTATACATTTGCCCTTTTTGCTGGTGATAAAATATCTGTGAAAAGACGACTCACCCAAAACCTGTGCCCTGAGGGGATGCACCACAGAAGTAGAACTTTTCCTGAAGTCAACATCACATCAGTTATGCATGTGCCAAGTTTCACCTTTCTATTTCTGCCTGATTTGCTAGGACAAAAAAAAATTCTTTGAAAAAGTCAACTCCCAAAAAATATGCCTCCAGGGGATGTATCTCAAATGTGACATTTTTTCTGAACTCAGTATTTTAGTTAGTACTGTACATTCAGGCCAAGTTTTAGCATTCCAGGTCTCTCCAATTGACTGAAGCAAAAAAAATTTATTTGTAAGCATCTCCCCACAAATTATGTGCCTCCAGGGCATTTACCTCCTAAGTCTGAATTTTTCTGATCTCAGCATCTCTATAGGTACCAAAGTATATGTACCAAGTTTCAGATTTCTAACTTCTCTAGAACATGGTTAGAATTAGCATCAGTCAGTCACAATCGTCTATATGAGGGGTGATTAAAAAGTTCTTCAGATTAAAAAGTTCTTCAAGGACTGAATTTTTTATGGTGGTTCTTTCTGACTTCTGATGGATATATCCTTCTAAGTTGTCCTCTTTGGCATTGACACAAATTTTTCTATGTTTCTTCAGCTGCTGGAATAATTTCTCACACTCATCTTTTGGAATCGCCAGCAGTACTCATGATGTGTTTGTAATGCTGCTTTAAATGTCCTGAAATTTTCTTCCTTTTTCAGTTTCTGTGGTTTCTGACCCACCTACCAATCCTTGTGCTTCATAAGCCATCCAACTCATTAAACTTATCTCCTAGTAATTTCTTCTTGTTTCCTAAGCTTAAGAGTTTGTTGAAATGAAGGAGATTTCTGGCATTTAAAGCAAAGACTGAGAACTTATTGATGGACCTGGTAGGTGTGGAAAGGAAGATTCCATACTGTTTGAATATGGCAGCATTCAATGTGTAAAGGAATCAAGTAAATGATATCATTTACTTGATCTCAGCATAATTAGAACAGATGGAAAATATTGTGTTGAACTTCATTGATTCTTTTTTCTTTTAGAGAGTGCTGGATCTGCCAAGGAAAAAGGTGGAAAGTCAAAGGTATCTCCTGGTACCAATCTGAAGGATTTCACTGTTGAATATGCCAAGTCCAGTCGATCTACGTGTATTTCATGTGAGAGCAAAATTGAAAAGGTGAGTCTCTTTTATCTGTAGCATGGGAGAAATGGCAGTCCTAACACCCAGCTGCAGAGTTGATTGATACCAAAAGTATTATGTTGCAACACATAGATTGCATAGCCCATCTTAGTTGTCTTCATTTTTTAAATAAATATTTTAAATGCAAAATCTTAGTCGCACAAGAACTGACAATAATAATTCTTTCTGATTGAGGAAGGTGGGCCATTCAGTTTGGGGAACAATGCCATGTGTTTCTGTACTCTATCAAGGACCATCATGGGCTGTCTCTCTTCTCCCTCCTGTATCTTAAAAATGGCTCAGCTTATAAAAAATAATGTTCAATTCAAGCAAGATTTTTTAGTCTAGAGGCTGTTTCAGCCAGTGGTGTCATTTTTAATTTTGTAAATTTTTAGCTGTTTGGCCATATTTAAGTGAGATAAACATAAACCTAGTATCATTTCTTCATTATACAACTCCCTTTTCATCAGATACAGTTCCTCTCCCACTACATCTCAACAATGACACAATTTGCAAAAGATCTTTCTGAAAAGATTTGTAGTCTAGGGTTGACCCAGTCAGTATTTAGTTGTTTGCCCATATCAAATATGTCAAGTACACCTTCAAATAGGACCCTCCAGGTCCTATTTGTCTGTTGTTCAGATAACAGAGTCAAAACAAAGACAAAATTCTGAAAATCCCATCATTCCCCATCCCAAATCTGAGCAATTAGTTTGACAACAAGCAAGAGGTCCTTCACTGTGAAATACATGAACATGATAATGCATTTAGGTGGTTTTGAAACAACAGTCTCCCTGTCATCTTCAATGTTCTTTGCCCAAATTCTGTCATTCTGGTGATTTCATTTTAATAACACATTTAAAAAAAACTATTCCAAGGGAGCCCAATGCAAGAAATATTCAGTCATCCATTAATGGAGATAATCACAAAACCACACAAAATCTTGGATGTTCATCTCAGTTTCAATGGTTTCATTACAATGTGGAATGCTTACATTTTCATCAATGGAAGTCCCATGCAACTTGCTTGCTGACCTTTTTGCCTCTGATGTTCTTGATGTCAAGAGCCACATCACTGCAGCTCTTTTTTTGCTCAGTGCATGTTTCAGTCAGAATTTCATTTGACGAGACAGATTTTCTGGCCAACCTTCTCTGAACTCTGTATAAACTTCTTCAAAACTCTTCCTCCAGTTTGCCTGAACCCATCTTCCTGACCTTCCAATCATTCTTGTTATACGGGGATTGTTGATTAAGTTAGTTCCTGGATCTCGTGCCTCACGGAAGGAGTTGGCATGAATTCTGTCCCCCACCCTAGTCTATTGATGGTCACCTGACTTTCCAGCCATAGCACTTAGATATATGAAATTAGAGACATAAATCTTCTCTTGAATGGGGAATTCAAAGGTACATCTCCTTCAATTGTACAGTCCTTGTTCAATGGCTTGCAGGAGTAAAAGGATTTTTTGATACCTAGTACTTGAAGGATTCCCTCAGGAAATCACTGAAGGACTTAACTAGATCGCATAGATGATGGCTGGTGAGATCTTTTATAGAAGGCACTACATGGCACTTGAATTCAGGTTCAGGATGAAGGTATAGTCAACTCCACTTATTAGAATTCTACTTAATGGAATACCTTGGTATGCTGATTTTTTTAACCATAAGATGCATTATTTAAAAAAAATTGAATGAATAAATGTGGATATTAGAATAACCTGCTTTTAGGAATACTATATCCTGTAAGATTAAGTAATATTTAAATCATTGAAAAATAAAATGTTTATTTTTCTATTTCCAAGTTCTTGGAAATTCCTGCCAGCCCCACCCTTGTTCCATGAAATCAAAATCATGAACAGCTGCCATTTGATGTTTTTAAAGTGCTGTTTGAAAGCTAATGGAGAAATAATGAAGGAATAATAAGGTAATAAAATAATCATGAACAGTGCACAAGAAAAGAGCAGATGTAATTTGAGATAATAAAAAAATACATTGGGGTAAGTGAGACAAATTTCAACCCCTTAAGTTATTGCACCCAAGTCTGCCCCTCACCCACACTTTCAACTTTATGATTTAGGGACATACACCAATTGTGAGAAAAATGCATGTACTGTCCATTTTCATTTTTGAAAAGCAGATTGGATTTCTAGTTATGTTGATGTGTGATGACAGATGGACAGACATCATGGCAAGGTTGAACATTTTTGCACTTACTCTATGTACGGAAGGAAATGGAAAAACACAAATGCCAAAAAAAAAAATTGGACAGAAAAACTATGACTGTGAAAAGTATCTGAATAGCATTTTAGCAACAAATCTGGGAGTCAACTAGTGTCCTTGTCAGGTATGCCACCTCCAGGAGTTAATATCCGGTATTTCCCCAATCATCTTGAAAATATACCAGAATATACATTTCCTTATGATGAATCCAATGGTATGCCACAATCCAACAATGGAGGAAAACTAAGGAAGATGCAAAGATTTCTTGTGAGGGAAATTAAGAAGATTTTCTCAAAACTTAGTCTCAGGTCATAGTGCATATGTGATCTATATGTATATTATCTGTTTTATGTGTGTCACTTCGAAAGTTTTTTTTGGAGTGAGTTGAATTCTGTCGCACATGAATTGGATAAATCCAAGAAAAGAGGTCCAAGGGCATATGCTTAAAGAGTTACGAAGAAGGTATCCTGACAGGTTTGATCTGCCTAGTGATGGCAAAATTTTGGAGCAATATCACAAATTGATCATTCAGGCAGGGAGAGAGGAAGGTGACTTCTGCAAAAAGATGGTGCAGACACTGTATATCTGCTTCTTGGCAGAGTTGGTGGCCAAGAATGCTGATCCTAAACCTAAAGAAAGCCTGAAGGCATTCAAAGCACCTTTCAGTACCAATATCAAGGGATTGCCTTCTGACACCCAAATCAAGAACAGGATGAGCAACTTGAAACAAGCCATGAAGAAGTGAAAGCCTTGTTCTAACCATTAGAATGAGTTTGTTGCTTAGTTCAACCTGTTCTAGCAAACTAGCTTCACGTGAGTGAGCAATAACTAGCAACGTCATTCCAATGCTTTCAAGCTAACATACCAACATGATAAGTAGTTTGAAACTTCAATGGGTAAGGCAGCAGACTGAAAGAACTGGTATCCCAGATGCCTATGAAGAAAGGTAAAAATCATGAGTCCTGCTTTAGAATAAATATTTTGTTGAATGATAAATGGTATTCAGTTTTGCTGGATTGACAATTGCTTACAGAGTGTAAGGAGCTGTAGTATGATGATGATACTGCTAAATGATGATGAAAAGGAACAGACTGCCCTTTGTCAAAGAAAAAGAATGGAGGAGGAGGACACAAGGAAAAGGAGAAAGACAACAATTACTGGCCAGGTAGCCTTGACCACAGTGGTGAGAGTTGTCAACTTAGGGGGATACAACATTACTATAACCACTATATCCATAGAAAAACTTGTCGAAATGCTCCTCAGATCAAACCCTACAAATCCATATATTTCATTCCACCTGTTCCAGATTTCCAGATCTGGTGTGGACCCCACTCATTTACCAAAATATGCCAAAATCCTTTGGTTGATTCATGAATTTGTTGTTAAATAATGACAAATGTGCAGAAATGAGTGCTGTACTAATTATTTGTATGAACTATATATGCATATAGCTTCAATATGTTATATCACTGGCTAGGGTTGACTCTAGACAACAAACTTTCACAGAAAGTGCTTTTTTGCAAACTATCATTGTTGAGGCATGGTGGGAGAAGAACTGCATCTGATACAAAGAGAGGTATATGATATGTACATTCTGCATATGTTTATCTCTCTTAAATATTGCTAAACAGCAAAGAAAAAGTATACCACTAGTTAAAACAGACTCTGGACTAAGTCTTGATTGAAACTAATTTTTCATAACTAAGCTATTTTTGAGATGCAAGAGGGAGAAGAGAGGCAGCCTGTGATGATCCTTGATAGAGTACAGAAACACATGGCATTATTTTTCAAACTGAATGGTCCACCTCCCTTAGCCAATCAGTGTAGCAGAATCCACTGGAAGAGCATATTGTAATTATTGAACAGGTCATTGTGAAGTCTCAGAATTACTGCAATAGTAGCTTCATAGAGCTGAAGTAGACTGCCATGATCCATTCAGGTAGATATTCAATGCATACTGATCTTCCATACTGTTCTATTTTCAGGGTGAAGTTCGAATTGCAAAGAAGGATTATGAATCTGATAGTGCAAAGCGTTTTGGCCCCATGAATCGCTGGCACCATGTGGACTGTTTTGTGAAGGATAGGGAAGAGCTGGAGTATTTTGACAGTGGTGCTAAGTTACAAGGATTCAAGACTCTTTCAGCAGAAGACCAGGCTGAACTGCAGAAGAAGCTCAGCAAAATGGATGGGTCAGCCCTCTTCCATAAGCCCCATTTCTGAAGTATTCACTTATACCGTCAGCATCTGCTGCCATAGAATATTTGCTCCTAATTGCCTGATTCATGAAAGAAGTTTACTCTGAGGGATTGTTTTCAATCTGTTCCTTCATTCCTGATGTGCATGTACTTTTGGTTGACTTCCACCAGAAATTCTTGAAGCTAGTCCAGTATATTTAAAAATCAAGGGAATTGGACTTTGATAAGTATATGTTCACAGGAAAAAGAGGAAGGCAGGTGGAGATGCAGTTGATGGAGCAGGGAAGAAAAAGCCAAAACTGGAAGGGACAAAAGAGGAAGACTCTATGAAGGAGACATTAAAGAAGCAAAATGAAGTGATCTTCAAGTATAGAGATTGGCTTAAGAAGGAGCTCAGCAAGAAAGATTTGACCTTATTGTTTGAATACAATCAACAAGAAACACCAAAAGGGGAAGACAGTGTAAGAATTAAAGAAAACTTTTATTTGTGATAATTCAGGCTTTTTTCAGGTTTGGAAACCTTGCTGTAGTATTTTTTTTTGTCATTTAAAATTGTATTTTGCTCATTTGACTAATTTTTGTTTCAAATGAGGATACCAGGCCTCCTTAGAATGCAGGTTTCAAGAGATTAGTTGTCGACTGGTGAGTACCTTGCCAAATGACAGGAATTAAAATAGTTTGACTCTTTAACACGTTGGCAACAATGCATCCTGATGCCAGGATACAGATTTTTTTTCAATGAATACCCTCTGGAACTGTTGAGAACGTTCCAGAAGATTATGATTTCGTAATTACTGATAAAAATTCCAAAAAATTCAACATTTTAAAAAAACTCAGCAAAAAAAATTGTTTTCTGGGACCATGCGTCCTGATGGCAGGATGCATTTTTTGACAAAAAAAATGCACGTGGTCCCACGCGGCGGACAAGCAAAAATAGGCTGGTCGTTAACTTGTATGCTTGGCCCTCTTCTGTCCGAAGGAAGATAGTGAGTTACATCACATCACCATTCACATTCACTCAGGATTTGAGAACACCATTTCCACATCAGAAAAACCACGAGAATAAGGCCTTTCCTACCAATTCTCACTTATTTTTATCACATTTTTACTATCATAGTTACAATTGGTCTTGTTGCCTTGTGGCATTTCATCACAGAGTTCCATCAGTAGCTTATTTTAAAGCAAATAGGTATAAAAGCAGGGAACTTGCAATCCACACTATTCCCCTTCGTGTCTGCATGAATTCCTGCTATTGCCCCTGTGAGATATGATTCAATGCTATACATTATGCAGGGTGGGACACAACCTTTTTCTCCCTCCCTTCAACCCTGAGCATTTTAGCTATTAACTTATGTTGGGTAAGATCTGAAAGCCTGATTCAATTGGAACTGTTTCTGATCATTTTCAGATAAGTGTATCAAAATGGCTGGTACTTAAGCTGCAAAGAGCAGAGAGTGATAGATATAATCAAATGTATTACATTTTGTGAGACTCAAGCTGTCCCTAAAGTCCTCCAGAGAAACTTTACTCAAATGCTCCATGGCATGGAGAACAGAACAGATTTGTTTCAAGACCTACTTGAATCCTACCCTTGTCTCCTGTAGGTTGTTCATCTTGCAGGTGGTGGTCACATAGATTATTGACTTGGTCATATGGGTTTCATTTTTATTCAGGAATACAATGTTCAATAGGTTTTTCCCAAGGCTCTTTCATGTTGCAGTACAGGGGGAGAAGAAGGTTCTGTCTCACCTCGTATAAGAGACTCAAACCCCATGAATGTGCCTTTGCTCTGGAATTCAAGCCAACCCTTTCTCCCATAAGAGTCCCCTCCCCCATTTAACACTTTGACTGCTGAGGATTGAAACACCCAGCCAACCTCTCCTTGCCAAGCACTTTTTAGAACGGCAGTGGAGGTTTGCTGCCCCAAACACGTCAAGACTGCTGGGGCACAGTGGGTTGTGCAATAATCAGGGGGGTCAGGCAATAATAGAGTGGTGCAGGAAGAAATCTACAATCAAGATGTCTCTGCACAACGTCTTCCAAGGAAGTATATGATGTTTTTCTGATTTGAACCCAAAACCTGTGGAAAATCAATCTCACAATTCCAAATTTTTACTCTTTCCTGCAGCCAAGTAGATCCCATGCACTATTTTGTTTGTAATTCCAGAAGTACCCATATATGAAAGACATGAAAAATCTTTTATCATTCATGTTGCTACAACTTGCTGAAAATAAACTCCCCACAGTTCTATTCCTAATACAAGTACCAACTTCTGGGAAGAAGCAGAATAGTGCTGTCTAATGCCAAAAGAAGATACAGCCCTGAAAAGTCAGAAAAGTGCGAATTGTTCACCCATCCCTGGAATTACCCCCTTGTGACTTACAGGGGATGAGATCACCAGCTGCAAATAATGCACATTTTTGTTAGGACATTACCCCACTCGGGTATGAGCCACTTAGAGATAAACACAGTCTTTCCTGGTTCATTTTTTTTCAAAAATCGGTCAAATTTTTGACGATATTGAGGGAAATTTCAATGTTGTCAATTTGACAGTATTGGAATGGCGTTTTTGTTTGCCCCATCTACAAAATATTATTACATTTTCCTGAGTCTGGGTTCCTATGTTTGTGGAAAATTTTTGGGACAAACCTGAGACTGGATTTTTTTGGCCTATTATTGCCTGCTAACCCACTGTGCAGGGATTGAAATGTCCAGCTAAACTCTCTTTGCAATGCACTTCTCCAGCGCCGAAAATGCCATATGGTGTGAACAGCAGCGGAGGTTTGCTGCACTGAACACGCCATATGGCATGAATGGCAGTGAAAGGGTTAATTTCATTCAAGTAACCTTAAACCTTGGAGATCCAATTTAGCTCCTGAGTACTGGTTTATAAAATGTGGATTACTTATAGATTTCCTCCTTGGGTTTGACCTTCACTGCTTGGATTTTTTTATGTCCTGCATTGTGAGAAGGGAGTGCAGAATTCTTGGGTGCCTCTCTTTCTGAAGACACACAAGTCAGGGCTCAGATAAAATTAGTTTCAAATCCAGGTATTTCACCATGGGAGCCAAAGCACTCTAACAACCAAACCATCAACCTTTTGTGAAGTTTGCAACCATAAATTGGTTGTAACTACCTCAGATTTAGTTGCCATGTTAAAAAAATTGCACTCAGAGCTCTCCAAGGGTTCAGGCTTTCCATCAACACCTATTTTTCTAGGATCTGATTGGCTGGTGAAGAGGGGTTCAGACAGACAAACTGTGGTATTATTATATAGATGTCTGCTAATGATGGGTGTTATCTTGAAAATATGATACTATTATTGTGAATATATATTTCTTCATCTTTTCAGATGCTTGATCGCTTGGGAGATATCATGGCCTTTGGTGCTCTTCACCCATGTGATGTCTGCAAGAATGGACAGCTTGTATTCCGGTATGTCAATGTTGTATTCTTTTTTCAGACAATCTCATATGCTTGTATCCATTACAGTCAGTTCATTTTTCATGGTAGTATATGATGCAATGGAAATAAAAATTAATATTAGCACTGATTATTATTTTCACTTCATCTGATCATTTGTTTTGCCTTTAGAAGTGATGTTTTTTATTTCCCCTCTCTAGGTCTGGAGTTGGTTATCAATGTTTGGGAAATCTGACAGAATGGACCAAGTGTACCAACATTACTGATAATCCCAAAAGAAAACCCTTCAAGATTCCCCCAGAACTTGCAGAGGAATATAGCCTCCTGTAAGGAGTCTTGTCTAATGTCTTTATTCTGTACCATATCTCTATAGTCCTAAAATGTGTCATGCTCAAAAGGGCAGCTTGAATGTGTTCTGATTCAAAATTGTTTTGCAGCAAAGTAGGAATACTGGATCAATTAAAAAGGATTATCTATGAGCTATTTCATCAATTAATTGGATTTTAAGTGGAACCTTACTTTCTGCATAGTCTAGGGATATCCTAGTAGACATGGATGTGAAAACCCTCATCCAGAAAGAGACTGCCTTGTATGACATGACTTACATTTGATGGGAGTTCACTCTGCTTAGTAAAAAAAAAAAAAAATTGTTTCTATCCTGCCCAAGACATGTACACGACACTTCTAAACTTACATGGTTGCACAAGTTGAGCCATAATTACAATTAGTGAGAAGATTCAAGTCTTTAACAAATAACTCCTTGAACATGATTTTCCATGAGGTAAATTTGATATCATTCTAGATTCAGGGATTCTTGTGCTTAATCTATATTCAACCCTTCCAATATCTTGTTCATAGCTGTGAAATTTCCTGCTTTGTAGCTGGGTAAAAGTCAGGCAATCATTTATTCTAGCTTCCGGTTAGTTTATCCTCTCCAGAAATGCAATATTCATCACAAATAATTATTTTTCTTAATTCTGGTAAATATACATGCAATTTTGATGCATTATCTCCAGGAAGAAGTATAAGGGGAAAGTGGGCAAGCGAGAATTTGTGCACAGCAACCGAGGAGTCACAAAAGTTAAACCAGAGAGGTAAGTTCATTTCCCAATATATTTTCCCCATAGCCACAGCAATTTACAAATTAAGATGTATGTTTTTCCAATTGACAAGCATTTGTTACCAGCAATCCATCCTCTGTTATAATGCATGGTTGCAATTTTACTATTAATGGGCTTTCCTCTGCAACTGAAACTGTTTCTATCATAGAAGTGATGAAGGTATCATAATATGTGGGGAGGTCGGAAAGTTCGCGAATTTTCACATTTTTCGGCGCCATTGAGTGATGAGTGATTGTGGCCCATTCAATTGATATCTCTTGAGCCCTTTCAACATTTTTTTAGAATTTTTAATACCGTACAGAAAGATGGAGACCCGTCAGAAGCGAGACGGTGCTGTGAATGTTCGCGAGACTGTGAAATTTTCGGCGGAACAAAAACGAGTGATCCTCCTCTACCATTTTCGGAGCGGTTTGAAACCGCAACAGGCGTTCGAAGAGATGAAGAAGAACATCGGGGATGATGCTCCAGGCAGGACCATGGTCTTCAAGTGGTTTCAACGATTCGAAGCTGGTCATTTCGAAGTCACCGATGATCCACGAAGTGGGCGTCCAAGAACTTCGACAGACGACGGAATGGTTGCTGCCGTGGCAAAATTCCTGGAAGAAGAACCCTCTGCGACCACAAAACGACTNGAAGTCACCGATGATCCACGAAGTGGGCGTCCAAGAACTTCGACAGACGACGGAATGGTTGCTGCCGTGGCAAAATTCCTGGAAGAAGAACCCTCTGCGACCACAAAACGACTTGCCGACGTCTTTCAAGTCTCAAAAACGTCGATTTCGTCCATTCTTCATGACCAACTTGACTACTCAAAGAAATCTGCTCGTTGGGTTCCACGTCTTCTGAAACCGGAGGAGAAGGAGGCCAGGGTGAACTTCTGCAAGAAGTTCCTGGAGGATTTTGAAGACGGAAATTCGCCAAACTTCAGGAAGATAATCACTGTTGATAATCTCTTCGAACGCCAGTTGCGGTTTTAAACCGCTCCGAAAATAGTAGAAGAGGATCACTCGTTTTTGCTCCGCCGAAAATTTCAGTCTCACGAACATTCACAGCACCGTCTCGCTTCTGACGGGTCTCCATCATTCTGTACGGAATTAAAAATTCTAAAAAAAATGTCGAAAGGGCTCAAGAGATATCAATTGAATGGGCCACAATCACTCATCACTCAATGGCGCCGAAAAATGTGAAAATCTGCGAACTTTCCGACCTCCCCACGTATAATGGGATGACCTGAATGCTGGAACGTCATTCCGACAAGATATGAGGATACTTAAGTTGAAGACCACTTCATCTCCACAGGAGTTTAGGTATTCCTAAAGAACTGGAAACTAAGCGCTGTGTCAATATTCGGGCCTTCATTTTGAAACGCCATGTACTTGACCGCATTGCAAATCCTAGATTATGCTTGGTCCTTCGTTTCGAGTCCATGGTCGGATTCATACGTAAGACGCCTAAATATTCAAAGGAGAGATGTCGCTAGTCACCAGGAGCATCAGCGCCCTCGCCTCCTCTCTGGATACCCCGCGCATCGGTGTCTTAGTCAAGTGAAAACTTGTCTAACTCAAGTGAATAACACTGTACTACCACTGTGCTACCAATTCTTTTGCCAGCTCATTTACCATGTCATCGCGTTCTTCCTTCTCTTTCTCCCCCATGCCATCCGTTGCAAAGAGATATGGTGGCACTTATTTATTTGGTGATTTATGGCTTGGAAATGATGCTGAAAGGTGTAAATTATTATTGAGAAACGTGCTTTAAGAAAAGGACACGTAAGATACAATAACGCATGCATTTTTTTGGCGAATGCAAAACATTTAACCCGACAGGTGTGACCCACGGACCGTATTTTGGACATCCCTGATGTGGGGTAATGCATTTATATCTCGGAGGAATTGAAAAAAATTATTGAGTCATCGAACATGGGCCCTTATCTGTAAGGTGAGATCTTGTTATGATCTCATCTCTTGGTGAGGTTCTATCATGTGGAATCCGGAAACATTCATGAAGCTACTCGCACATTTCACATCCGCCTCATCAAACTTTTGTCATGATCTCATCTGGTTGACAACGTCGTCTGATTTTAGTACACTGGTTTATTCCGTCTCCGGTCGTTTTCATTCCTTGGAAATATTTCATGACGCCTCTATTTGACAGCAGCTATACTGACTCCGCAGCTGCTACTGTAATCATAATTGTCCATGAGGGACAGACTCCAAGGTCCAAGTGGACACGTCATCCTCTTTATTCAGTATAGTTTCCTGTTTCCTTGTATCAGAGACAAATACCATTCCTATCTGCATGTTTTTATGATTTCTCTCGAAGTCACAAGTTCTCACACATTCTAGATCGTCAAAATGAAAACGATCAACAGTATTGGAAAGTCACTATTGAACCCAATTATTAAAAGTGATATTGAATGAAGATTCTCTCCGAAACCAGAAGGAACTGTAATTCCGGTCCAGGGTGTCCTTGAAGGTCAGAAAAAGTAATGCCAATTTTTCCTACACCAAGGAGGTAAAATGTTAAATTGTGTTTTCGAATTGTGACTCTCTTGTTTCCCTTGCTGCATTGCACATGTGTTTTTAATAAAGAAACAGCGAATTAACCCTGTTTCAGTTAAGAAAAACTTTTTTCCCCCTCCTTCCCCAACCCCCAAGGCGAGGCGAGAGAAATAAAAGGTTTTTCTTAACTGAGACAGGGTTAAGCTATCCTGAACTGTGCATACAGGGAGCGTAAAAAAATGCAAGGGATTTTGAAGCTGTGATCCATCAGTAGGTTTTCACGAATTTTTTTCCCTTATGCTGGGTGAAGAGATTGGTCTCATAGGGCCCCCAAGATTACACACACAGCCATCACTAAAAAAAACGCTCGTACCAAGCACGAATTTATGGTTGGCATGGAGGAGCCTTCCCATAATTCCGTCGAAACTGTCTCTGCACTGTAACAACGGATTTTGTCTCATGAAACGCCAAGACACAGAACGCTTTCTCCGACCGGGACACCATTTTGCGGTACCGACGAATATAGCTCTGCCCAGCGGGCAGAATGCACAACTTGCAATCTAGCATCAAATTCAGAGTTCATCTTACATATAATTTCAAAGCAGCTACTTAAACAAAGTCGGAGTAAAAAAACATCAAAATCGGAATAATTATTTACGGATACCATGTATATTCTTTAAGGAATATATAGGAATCCAATAGGTTCCTATAGGCCCCATAGGGTTCAGTTTGGGACCTACATGGTTCCCTATAGAACCTATAGAATTCCCAATTGAACCTATAGGGTTCCCTATAGAACCTGTAGGGTTCCCTATAGGTCGCCCTTTAGAACCAAACTAAACCCTATGGGGTCTATAGGATTCCTATATATTTCTAAATGAATATATATGAATCCTATTAGGCATTCTCGTAAGGGGGTGGTCGTGTCTCGCGTCTTTCTCTGCTGAGGGCTGTATACAAAACTGCATTAGGGGTTGCGGAGCTCCGGTGCTTCGATTGCCTTAGTTTGTCCTTTCGGTTAGGATTACGAAACCCGGTTTCCATGGCCAGAACCCAAGCTGCATGGAAGTCACGTAGGTGAAAACGAAGAGAGCGAGAAGTTCCTCACTTGACTTCCAGCGATGAACACGTTCCTCTGCAGAACGATTTCGGGGCAGCTATCGTTTTCAAACCTTCGACACGACCGAATGATTAGGCAGAACGAATAATTCACTCCCATGGGGCGTGTCGAGTTCTAAGGCGAATTGTGCAACCTTTATTTGCCTGCAGTCGAGAACCAGGATGCCAGATTTGCACACTTATCCTCATGAAATGGGGTTCGTAGACCTCCCACATCTGCTGTTCGTCTCCGACGGACTCACGCCTGAATGAACCAGACCGCTTCGCAGTCATGCCGAACGAGGAGGAACCATCGCCGCGAGCGGGCGTCGTTCGGGCGTGGATGTGCATGGCACGGTTCGAGGACTTCGAGGTCGAAGTCGAGGACTTCGAGGTCGAAGTCGAAGACGTCACTAAGCAACATGACAGGAGCGGCCAGCTTTTATTTGAGCGATATGTCTGGGGAGAGGAGGAGCTGAAGAACGGAGAAAAGTCTCCGAAAAATGGTTTTCACAGTACTTGAGGGATTCATTCCACGATCGTGGCGCGCGTGATCGAGACGGGAGAAATTAATAACGGTCACGTCGGCCAGCTCAGTATGACCTGGCCGACGTGACCGTCTGGATTTCCCCCGAAAATGCCGGACCAATGTGGTCGACCGTGGATCGCGGACATCGCCCATATCACTCAATCGACTCTATTTTTCATTAGAATGATCTATTTCTTCTTTTTACCCTTGGATCCCAACGCATGACTTGCACAGGGTCATACTGCATTAATCTGATCTAGTCATCTCCACGTTCCTTGGTCATCGCAGAGTGATAGACCAAATTTTGGAGAACGGGTCCGTGAACAAGGGGTTGAACCATATGAAAAAGGAGAATCGAGAACGATTTCAAGGCCCTTCACTCTAATCTGGCCGATGCGTCGTTGCGCAAGAAAACAAGGTGATCCGACCGCTTTTCCTCTTCCGAAGAACGGAGAATTGAGAGGACTCGTCGGGCGGAGGGGATTCGAGGTTCAAGGGTTTGGACCGGGAAGGAAAAAGTCACTTCTACTGATGTTGGCCTTCGAGATCGGGAAAGGCAGGGGCCGTATTCCATTATTAAGTGCTATTTTCCGTTTAACAAGGTGCTTAGCTGGCATTTCCCCTATGCAAATTCATGGCAGAGGTTGAGCAATTTGCTTTGACTATGTTTAAGATTTGAATAGAATACCTGATCCTCACCGAACTCGTTCCGTGCGTTCGTCACCGGAATCGGGGCATGCCGCGAATCTCTCTAGAGGCTTGCGCAACTCGATCTGGTTCCAACCCGTCCTTCCGGAACCCGTCGAGTTTGGAAAACCTACCATAATATCACGCTCCATATTATCCGTGTCCTTGATGTGAAATGCTGGGATGAGATCTCTCCGGGTTAACCCTCTCTCAGCTGTCACATTTCCAGTGGGCCTTTACGCAGTTAGGAAAATGTTCCCTAACCTGGAATAGCCTTTTAATAGCTCGTCTCCGAACCCTTTCCTGGGCCATTTACCCTTTAACTGCCACAAAAAAATAAATTCCACCCCAAAGTTGGTGATTCATTCGCTCATTTTCAGTATCACTCATCCAAACGTACACTTAATAGGGTCTTTAGATCGAAGCAGGCGGAGAAGCATTCTTGGGTCTTCCCTATCCGGAGCGAGAGACTCTCAGCGCATGGAAAGCCGAGCCCCGAGTGACGAACGCGATTTCATCCGTCCAGCTTCCACGGGGGCATATCGACCGGTGGGCCGCGTGCGGGGCGGATCTCCGGCTGAATTGGAAGACTCCTCTCGGGAGTCTCTCGGGTGGCACGCACGGTGGTGGGGTGTTTCACGGACCAGAATGAGAGAGGAATGGAATGCCGAATTCAGCCTAAAACTCTGTCACAGTTGCTCTTGCTTATATTAGTAGATGTTTAGCAGGATTGCGCCGAAGGACCTGCAAATTTCGGAAAATACTGGGAATTTATGGATGAAACTCAGTGAGAATCACAGCGAAAGAAAGGTAGAAAAGTATTTATTTAATAAATATTTGGTCGTGAACGTGGAATTTGGAGGCAAGAAGTTGTAAGGTGAAGGATCAATGGTTTTTTTTTACTATAAACCGTTATTGTGCATTATTCTCTTTAAAATTAATGCCCGAGGCGTAATTGAATGAAAGGAAGGAACTTTACGACTGCCCTTAATGAGACTGATGCACGTCTGAACGTAGCCTCGTGCATAGATTGCGTAATGGATGACAGCTTCTTCGATGCACACGACGGGAAACGCCCGCATTCACGCTTCAGGTAAAACGAAAGGTCGTTGAAGCACGATGAAGACGCAGGTCCTAATGGAGACACCCAATCGATGATTTCACCCTTCACATCGGAACGAGACGAGAAGCCTCCTTCACAGGACACGAAGAGGCGGATGACCTCCAATGGAAGAACGAAGGAAACCCATCCGTATCCGAGTCCACTTGGGCTGTCGATCAAGGATTCTCTTCGTTCGTTGGAAGGACGTCGACCAGCAGCAGGTCTATGAAACCCGAATTTCTCCCCTCGACTTCTCATTTCGTCTCGAGGTTTCCTCCGAGTCACTTCGTCTGGTTCAAGCAGGAACAGTTGCGCGGTGAGACCCCGCGGCTTCAGCCTCGATCGACTGATATTCCAGGTTCGGACGAGCAGGTTCTCCGTATTCTCTATGCCCCGACTTTTACATTGTGGTCTTACCACCTTTTTTTTTTTAAAGGAATTTGTTTCGTGGAGGCTTACTCTTGGTATTTGCTCCTAAAATATGCCAGCTACCGCCTGCTTATGAATATATTCCGAATTCGTTCCTAACTCCCTGAACTCATGCACTTTTGACAGAAAACGGAACAGTAAAATAAGCAAGAAGACCTTTCCCTCTCCCCTTTCGAAGGGGCGAAAATAAGAATCACCATGGAGTTCTCCCTTTTCTTCGCCGTCATGGTGAGTCTTTACTTCAATCATTGCTTCCAAAATTACAGTTCTATCGTATGAGGACGGCATCTTTCCTCTTTAGTTTCCATATTCAAGTATTTTCATATATTTGCATACTTTTATATTCATCCTCATGATTTAATCGTCCATGTCGAAGAAATTCGAAATGTGAATGAATTTTGTCGACAGGTGGCTGCCCTGTCCCTGTCCATTGTACAGTTCACCGTGGGTGCCCCATTCGATGCAGCACCCTCTCGTCTTCGAATCGAAAGAAGCGCGTGAGTCAACTGCGAACATCTTATTGTATTCTCCAATTTGAATAATGTAAAAGGAAATGTCTTGGAACTGTATCATTTTCTACATCTAATGCAATATAAAACTATTGTCATATTACTATTTTTATCATGCTTCTCGGACAACGCTTCCAATTCTACTTCGGCCTCTCGCATGTTTGAAAATTTAATCTCACCAATCTCGAATCATCCAGCCGAAATATTAAATTATCGTTTAACGACAAATAAATCTCTCCCGGTCCCCGACCGCGCATTTCCACCCGAACGCCTCATTCCACGTCAGCGAATTTCAATTCACGCATCCGTTCCAACGGCGCCGTTCTCGTCCCGACAGGATGATGCATGCAGACGCGTGGCCGGATGCATGGCCGGATGCGGACCCGGACGCGGACCCTCTCTATAGCGACCCGCCGAGAGGAAAGCCGAGGAAGCACAATTATTCGGCGCAGAGGAATCCCGGGGAACGGAGGAGTGGATCGTAGACCACGAAAAACCAAGAAAACAACAAACCACCTTTGCATGGTTATCATCATGTTATTAATAAGCCTTATTTGCACAAAAGTCATGCATGTATTTAACGCTATTTAGTAAATTTCTGTCGCGATTGAGTGAGGCAGCTCGTCGGATCGTGTCCAAATGAAGACAGATCCCATTCCGACGTCTTTCTTCATTCCTAACGATGAAAGTCAGAGGCAACAATCTCAATTCTCTACTTGGAAATCTCGCGAAAATTCCTATTTCATACACCAGACCAGAATGTCCTTTAAATTGCCGCCTTCACGTTCCACCCAGCTTCGCCAGACTCCAACGGAGTATTATTTGAAAGGAATCCTCATAAGATATATTCCATATAAATTTCAGTAAAATCAGACATGAGAGAGTAGTCAATGAGTGGGATACATCAAACGGAAGTCAGAATATCCCATCAGACCCGGAAGTACTAATTTCGAAAAAGGGACGTGCACTTAACAGGCACAGAGAGAGAAAGTTGATCTCATCCAGGATATCGTGACTTGCTGATGACGATCGTCTCGGGAACTTCGAACCGAACCTCGAAAATCTATTCAAACCGGATTGAATGCAGCCGAAGGCTTACTTCACGCATAACACAACAAAAAAAACAATGACTACCGCAGAAGAGTGCACTTCTTCACGTACGAGGTGTGATCAAAAAGTTCGAGGACTGAACTCCTATTTGGGAAATGATGAAGCTCACCGGCTACTCGGATGGATTTCCTTCAAAGTTGTCTCCTTGACATTGTATTGACTGATTCCAACGCTTCTGCAACTTCTGGAGGCATTCCTGATAGGCTTCTTTTGGAATTACTAATAGTTCCTGTGTCGCGTTCTGAATAATTTCCTCAGTTGTAGCAAATCTGTGGCCTTTCAAGGGGACTTTAAGTTTGAGAAACAATAAAAATCACAGGGAGCTAAATCCGCCTTTACGAAAATGTCCTATAGGAAACCTATAGTTATTTCTTATAGGAAACATATAGACTTTCCTATAGGTTTTTGAAACACGAAAAACCAATAGGATCCTTTAGAATCCTATAGAATCCCTATAGGGTCTCATAGGTCTCCTGACCTATAGGATTCAGGGAGGATATTTTGGGTTTCGAAACCCAGGCATTACGACGGAAAAGGCGACCGGGGTTAATATTAAGTAATAGTTAAACGTCTATCACTCCTGATATGATCACGAACACGAGCGATTGAATCATTGGTTTTTCAAGTTGAAGGACGGCCAGAGCGAGGATGGTCTTCGACGGACATGTGGCGCTCTTTAAACTTTGCGAACCACTGAAAAGTCTTCGAAAAGTCTTCATAGCATCTTCTCCGAAAGCTGTTTTTAACTTTTCGTGGGTTTCTGTTGCACTTTTCCCAAATTTGAAACAAATTTTGATGCAAATTCGCTTCTCAGTAAACTCATTTCAAAATGCGGGGAAACACATAAAACACCTTCTATTCAACGCGAGCTAATTCAGAATGATTGCAGATAAACGGGTGATTCATGAGTTAATAAGTATAGATGAGTCCCCGAATATGTTGCGATATGTCGCAACTCGCTACGACGCCGCATTTTCAAGATACAGTCAGTCCCCGAACTTTTTGATCACAAAACGTATATACAGGGTGTATTATATGTTAGGGATCATAGGGTTCTATGGCTCAGAGAGGCATAGCCTTGTAGGCCATGCGCGTTGGGCATCGCGGGAAGACCACAAGGCTCAGCCTTTTTGGGTCATAGGTTAGACCCAGAAAGAAAATGAAACGAAGTAAAATATTATGAAATGGTGGAAACCGAATTTGAACCTTAAATGATGAAGGCACATTCGATATCTGAAATAAGCTTAAAATAAAATTAGTTAATTTCGGGATTCAGCTCAAATATCACTGCGGAAATGTGCAACTGGAAATTCATTAACCTGTACGATTCACGCCTTCATTTGAATCGTCGTCCTTTCGATTTCAGAAAAAATTCAGCAGCGTCACATGTGCAGGACGTTTCCTTGACAGTTTCGCGCTACTAAAGTGAGTTGCTACATTTAACTGGCGTGACATTTTACGTCCAACCTTTATGCCTTTCCAGCCTCGCTCTCGGATCGTTTGTTCATATCTTTCCCCCAACCTCGGGGGAGAGGGAGATGGAGAGCAAGGTGTTATAGTTTTTCGCGTTTCTTCTTTGTCGAAGACGAAGGAATATTCAAATCATATACTAGGTCTACCTCAACTTGCTTTCACCTCCTAAAGCGCCCCAAAAATTCCTGTCTTTTCGAGGCTTTGTTGAGAACAGGTCAGACTGGCAGAGGAAGAGGGAGAACATGACGGAATCTTCGTCGAAGAGAGCTGTCCCTATTCCTGGAAAAGGGGAAGGTAATACTAGAGGAAAGTTCTCTCGTTTTTGTTCTTGAGTGAGGGGAAGGGAGGGAGGGTAGTGGTGACAGAATTTTAAATGATTCACCATATCTATATCACTACTGAAACAGGGAGTGATTCCTTGAACTGACTATCACTTGCTGATAGCGCGCGAGCAGCATACTGTATATTCTAGCTGATTGGGGAAGCTTCTGACATTCCAATGGAATATGGTCATGTAGCTTTCGATGTTTCAAGTTCCCTTGATACAGAGACTCTTTGACGAAGTCGCAATAATTGCCTGTATTTGTAAAATTTTCAAGAAAGTCACGTAAAGTAAGATTTCGAGGGAAAAGCTGGTTAATTTCTTTCGTGTGTTTTTCAATGGCTTCCATAACACAGCTGTTCCACGCGATGATAATTGAAGAGAGATGGTGTTCTGTGAATGAGATAGGCGGTGGTGGGATCCAACTGTAAGCTTTCGGTTTTTTCTGGATTATTGGTAAGTCTGCTGCGGGAGGCCTATTTAGCAAGTCTGTCAAAGGTATGACTAAAGAATAATAACGGTTTTTATTGGAGTTCGCAGATGAGAAGTATAGGGGTGCGTTATCTGCAAAGAGATCAGTTTGTGAAAGCTTGAGAAAGATCGTTCATGTACAGTATAATATATAAATATTTACGTTACAAACAATTCTCATAGATGCACGTATAATATATGTATAAGAGAGACCACGAACAGAACTTTGGGGCACGCCAATGATTGAGCACGCCAATGATCGGGCACCCGTTCGGGCGGATGATTGAGGACCTGTTTTCAAATTTCATGAATTGGGAACTGTCACATAGATAGCTTTTGGAAAATGCCATTACTGTGGCATATACGAGTTGCATTGGGGTGATTTAAAGTGGGGGACTGACAAGTGAGTCAAATGCTTTTAAGAGGTCAAGGAATACTGCACCAGTTGTGTTTCAATTGCCCATGTTTTCTCAACACAGCCTCACGGAATTTGGTGAGTGCTGCTTGGCAGGAATGTTGCAGTCTGAGGCCAGATTGACTAGAACTTTCTGCATCCTAACCAGAAAGGAAGGAATACACGGTGCTGGCAACATGATGCTCAAGTATTTTTTAGAAAAAAAATAGGGAAAACAGAGATCGGTCTGTAGTTCTAGAAGAGTTTGCATGCTACCTTTCTTGTGGAGTGGAATTATTTGGGCGATTTTAAACGATTGTGGAATACATTAGAAGTTGAGCGGGACTTGCTACAAGAACATGAGGGTTGCTGCAGAGTTCGAGCATCTCAGTTACCCCATCTTGACCGTAGGACTTTTAGTTTGAAAGCCTTGAGATTATCTTTCTAGTGTCAGGTGGTTATAGAGGTGATATGATATAGGGAGCGGAAAGAGGTGTTGTACTGGATGTTTTTAGATATTTATGGAAATTGGATGGTGTCTCAGGAAGACAAACTGTAGGCAGCACTAATAAAATAGTTATTTATGCTTGATTGAGATGAGTCGTAATTTTCTTGATAAACTAACCCATTTTTATCTCAGTCTTTGGTGGTTATGCGCTTGTGGAATGTGGATGGACCTCTCGAGTAGCATGGCAACAACAATCCATCTGTTTTATTCTAATGGGGACGGGAGCTGAAGCACGAAAGTTAAGTTCATTGAGGTGGGGATAGTGCCGACACCACTATGGAGAGGGTCACCTCAGTCACCTAAGGCCGACGTTAGCTCTCGTGTCTATCAAAGACTCCTAACGCTCGTGTCTTGAATTTATGATTTCTCTTGAAATTGCGAGTTCCGGATTCCTCATTCCGGATCTGACGCTATGAGGAGGAACAGTGGAAATGGATCATTGCTAGTAAACGAAGGATCAGCACCAATTGTTCATATTGATGCAGGATCACTTCTGGTTCAACCGCTAAACTTTAAAAACCGAAAATTTTCTTTGACATGATCGTAATTCCAGTCAAGTTTTCCTTGCACTTCAAAATGGGGCATCTTCTGACCAATTGAACTTCATTGAAACCGCATTTTTCAGCGTGATATTTTCGTGGTTCTGCTTTTAGAATTGCACCCTTTTTATGAAACGGCAAACGAGACGCTCAAGAGCTCCGAGCTTTAAACGAAACTCCCATCTCTCTCATCCGGTCGAGGAAAACAAAAGTATTACCCCTACATAAATGACATAGGCAGCAACTCTGAGCCAGACTCTGAGGCAAGCTCATCTGCCATCCCGGAAGAAAACCTGAAAAAAGATTATAAGACGAGTTTCACCCTGTTGAAAGGGCGATTCACTGGAAAATATGCATTCGTGACTTCTTTGGTTAACTACGGCACGGAAGAAAACGGGAAATAATAGTATTAACTTTTTTTTTCATGTCCAGAGGATTTTGTCCGAGTATTGCAGTCTCAAAATATGGGAGACAAAAGAATGGAAATGCAATAGACTCCTTTCTTCCTTCCTCATATCTGGACATGAATGCCTCCAGGGTGAATGCTCACCGTCTACTCATCTCAAACTAACGAGAGGCCTCATCTATCCACTGTGTTACAAGGGGTCAGAACCAAGCCAGTGGTTTGAGAAGTTTCCACAGAACTAGAGAAGTCTCGCAAATGTAACGATCGTCAATGAGAGCGACCTGGCGTTCCAGTAACTTACGAATGAGTTTGCATGCATGTGCAAACTCTCCCAGAAACATGTCGTAACCCGTTGTTCACCCTTTTGCCAAATTAGCACGAGAACAGAGAAAGGTTTTTTGAGTTTTCACTCGTAAATTCATTTGTGTGGAACTGTTTCTGGGACAAGGTCCACTAGGAACAAGGACCACTAGGGACACCGGGCATTGCACTCAAAAGTAACCATAGCAATGAATCGGTTGCTGAATTGAAGCTTGCGTAAAACAATATAAACTAGAGGAGGACTCACACATTGGATGAAATCATGAATATTTGAATGCGAGAAAATCGAGAAAAACTAAGCAAAACTAATTTTTCCCTAAAAGGGTTGCGCCGTACCTCTCTCTCTTCTGTCATAGTGCGTTAAGATGATAGTAGATACCGGAAGGTGCGGCGAATAGTAAATGTGATGTTGATAGAAAACCCCAAGGTCAAGAAACCAAACAGCTTTTATGCTGAGAGGTGAGTACGCCATCACAAGATTTGAAGGAAAATATGTTACAATACATTTTCCGATTATTTTGCCACTTTTTCACTTGAGTTAGAATATGCACAGGATTCAGGATGGGCTACTATTAGTTGCCGTTTCCATGTGATAGCTTAAAAAAAAACATGCGACTCGCCAAAAAAAAATGGCGAGTTGAACTTGGAATAGCGCTGTCCAGAACTGCCTTTTCTAGACCTAGTTATGGCAACCCTTTTTTCATGTGGAAGTGACAGGAATTTTCCAATAAATGTGTTCATTTTACTGACCCTTTAGGAAAAATGTTGTTGGGTGAAGCCTGGCGGTCAAACGTAGTGTCTAGCACTTTGACAAGACTAAGTTATTTCGTGCAAAAAAGGATTCGTGATTCGGGGATGGAGGAATGTCCGAACTGATTCTTCATAGTCCACTCTTGCATCGAACGGTGAACAGAGTTCTCAAGAGCGGATTCTCGTCAGGCAGCAGAAGAGGCGAGTAGAAGTTTCTTTCCTCATTTCTTCTGCCACTCACACGGCGGAGTGTGTGGAATTCCTAACGTGTAGTCCTAGGAAGCCGTCTTAGCTTTGAGCACCTTGGGCGATGAAACTCGGAACGTGGGTCTCGATGTCTGCAATGGATTCCGAGAAGTTCTTGGCTGTTTCTAATTATCACCTAATACTCAATAAAAATGAACTTCTATCATCAAACCGGATGCATTCCATTCTTTCACGATGAGAGAATTCAAGATAAGATTAATAATAAAAGACTGTCTTTTCGCAAGAGGGTGAACAGTGAACATCGTCACTTCTCGCCTCCATCCCTCGATAACAAAAAGTACTTTACCGCGCCTGCCTATAGAGACTTTCCTCATAGTGTTACTTAGCTATTCCCTTCCAAGTACTTGGTAAGTCTTATGACGGTAGTGTCAAGTTTTATTTATTCGGCATTCATGCAGTGACATTGCCATATGTGATCATGGGGTTCCGATTTCGGCAGTTGAGTTGTTTCTGCAGTTCCCTTATGAAAACCTGGGAGGCGTGGGAAGGAGTACGTGAGGTGACAGGTTCTCTTTCTACCGACAGGCGATCCACCTGCTTTCATAGGGGATGCCTGATTTTTAGGGTACACCAAAACCCTGGTTTTGCTTCGATTCGAATTGAGTTGTGTTTTCCAGTAACCTAACCCCGACGCAAAACGGGTCATAGGTGTATATTACAATTAGATCTCGTAGACACTACATGTGTAGTACCTAAGTTGACCATGCGTGCTACTCAAGGGACTATTAAGTTTTGCCTCTCGACAGTCCCAGTCAATAATTTTTCGCCGGGCCATCGATGGCTTTTCGCCGACGCGCATATTAGCCGTAGTTGGCCCATCATTGCTATATAGGTTGGCTCATGGTTGGTTTAAGCCGTCTTCGGGTATGTCCTGTTGGCCCTTCATTGGGCCAAATTTGGCTCACGACTTTTCACAATGATGAAAAGGTATAGGGAAAAAAAAAGAGACAAAATTTCATCGACAGCATTATGTATCTTAGGGGTGATGAGAATGCATCTGGTAGAGATAAAGGAGTAGGACTTTACCTGATTACCTCACACAGGTACAATCCTATCGCCAAGAACAACCCAAGCAACACCCCTTCTGGATGCTGAGGTATCCGTGGAATCAGAAGGAATGCAAGAGTGTCGGCCCTCCCACAGAAGGTTAAGCACATCTTACGCGTACTTAAACGCGGAAGATAATGTTTGTCAGTTCGAATGTTACTTTCGCGTGGCTGAATGTGGAAAGGAGAAGGCTCCCCCCACGGACAACCGGGCCGGAAGTTCCTGGTTTATTCCAGAGTTAGATTGCATCTTCAGAGAAATGTTAAAAGGAATTCGATTGTCATTCTCTGAGATCCATGTGAAAAACCATAGGGAACCGTGTCAAAGGGACAGGGGGCTCATCGCAGTAGTATCCGGGAAGTGACTTCCCAGTACGACGACTTTGGCTCCATCTCACGCCGGTTTTCGGAACCTTCTCAGTCACATTGGCTTATCTTCGGCGAAAGATTGGCCGGCCAACTCACAAGTGACTCACAAGTGTGAGTTGGCTTGCCAATCATTCGCCGAAAATGGGCCAACTCCCCCAGCATTGGCCCAAAGATAAACCAACGAAAACTTTTTACTGGGGCGGCTCCATCACACTTGCCTGAAGAACCGTGATACCTTGTTTAATACGTGTGCCAGGCATGGATCCCTTTCCTCTTCGTATTGTGTGATCCGTCCGTTGACCTGTGTGCCATGTCCCAGCAAAAAAAAAAATTATTTTCACTATGACAGGTTGGCAACCGGTACTAAGTTAGTTTGCCCAAGAGTTGATTCTTACTGTAAGTTTGATAGAAGTCGACTCTAAAGGGACGGCATACGAGTCAGAAATTATACGGAAAACAAATTCTCATCCTGAGATTCGAAACCGAAGTTTTTAACGAGGAAAATAACTAATTGCAGCAATTTTCAAGGTATCGTGTCGTGTCGTGAAGCGTTCCAGTTGACTACTTGTCCCTGCATATCTGTCCATAGAATGGAGTCTAACTTCTGCCACGAGAAAACGATATATTTTCCCAACATGTACACATGCAGCAAATACCAATTTGACACGGTTGTTTATTGATTGTGCCAATGTCTCCACTTTCACAGTAAATGAACATAAATTCATGCATTTATCTGCAGCCCAGATGTCTTGCGTGATATGCCCGCTAACAAAGACTTGTCTAGGAGAACTCTATCAGGGCTTCTCGGAGGCAACATCCTATCTGCCTGCACTTGAATATCGACCATAAGGGCTCCTGACAGTCTTCAATGTTTTATCAACGTTTATTTCTATGCATATCTCAACAGCGTCATTTTTTAATTGATTCAACATCTGTTAAATAAATGGTAAGTGAACCTGACACACGGAAGCTTTTGCATTCCTCTCATGATTCCTACCTTATGAATAAGTACAAAAGACTTTCCCTTACTAATATAAGTGTATCAGATTATAATTTCCGGAAAAATACTGTTGGCAGTCGGTAAGCCATAGAGCATTTATTCGAACGAGGTGCACAAAACCGAAGTGAGATGTCAAAATCGTCTGTGGTGAGTTATGCCCTGATTCCCCTGGAAAATGCTTCCAGAACGATTAGCGGTGCCCCATAGTTTCTCACAGGCAACTGAGGGGAATATGTTAGGACTCTAGATTATACGAGTATTTGTTTTGGAAGTTAACCATGCTTTTGCAGGCCCTGGGCAATTTCAGTCCTGAGAGGTTTGAGTCCAGGAGCCCAGCCAGGTTTCACCCCGAGTAACTATCCACGAATTAGACTCTACATTGAACCTGTTTAAACAACGTCATCTACTTCAAAAGTAGGGGTTTTCTTGCACTCAGCAATCCAATAGCAACCTCGTATTTGCGCACCAGGTTTCAACTTTCTCTTTCGTTGGAGCGAAAAAATTAATGAAAAATGCGTCTCTCGCAAAGAAATTAATTATCTCTACTTTCACCTTGCACTGCACAGCGCGCCTTACGGCAGGAGTGTTCGAGTATGTGTGAATGAGTTAACCCAAGGACCAAATCCAAGCAAGGTGAGGAATGTATCATGAGCAAAAGAATTACCAGCACAGGAGAGCCAGTGCAGGGCAAAAAAAAAAACATTTTGGAGGTTCGCAAGTCGAAAGGAGTTCGATGTAACACGTTATCAATTTTCAATTTCACATAGTTTCATAGTCAGAGGGTGTCTGATATGAAGGACGCCCAAGAAGTTCTCGGCCTGGCTACCTTAGACCTTAGGCTTTTTAAGGAAATTGATGAAAGTTGGTGGTCTCAGTGCTTAGCTGTTCTGGCACTGAAGGGAAACCAGGTGGTCTTTGCAGGCGAACGCATTGTACTAGGAGCATCAGCTGGAGTGCTTCGTATCTTTAGAGCAGTACTAGGAGCATAGGCAGCAGCCACGTTTTGCCCCCGCAGCAGTTCATGGGATGAGGGAACTGGAGCGCGCTTCTCTGCATTGTGCATATAGGTATTGACCGCTCAGAATCCTTCAGATCATGGGTTATATAAAAAAAATTATTCATCACTTTCTCTCATCCCTATTGAACGAATATCCATCACACGTCCTTTCGCCATTTTTTTTATCAGCAGGATGCTTATCGAGTTCCACGTTCTAAATATGCAATGCGCCCATGACATTGCGAGCATACAAACCTGGGAAACACCCACTGTGACAACTTCCTATCATTATCGATAACTTGAGAGCGATACAAGAAGTTTTCTTTGACGTTACCATTCTGACGTCAACATTGACCCCATGGTACTGGATGGGATTTTGAGCGGGAAAAAAAAGAAGTAAAAGTAAAAGAAGTAAAGGTTTAAAAATTGCGCTTATCTTTACGAACTTCGTCCAGGAATATTAGAAGCCAAGAAATATCTGACTAGAAATACTCTAAAATTGTATCCGCTGAGAAATCAACGAACAACCTTCAACATTGACCCTATGGTGACTGACTTAACAAGTGCTAAAATAAAGAGGCCACATTTAAAGAATGCTCTTGTTTTTGACAGCACATTTTGTATTGAACGTGATTTCTTGCAATAATCAAACGTCTCCCGAATCAGACCAACTCCATTCACCAGTTGAGGGGAATATTTTTTGCCTAAAATCTTGCCTTTTCTTCGCTTTCTGTCATGATCTGTGAAAGAAATCATTCATCGTAATGAGCAGCTGTATGTGGTGCGCCGCATTCAATCGTTCACTTTTGCCTGGTATTTATTGAATGAGAAAATGAAATTCATTTTTCAATCTACGGAAGGTTGAATGACATCTATTAGCATTTCGCATCCGCCCGGCGAAAGCACGACTTCCAAAATGACAATGGGATTGAGGAGTGGCGATCCCTGGAAATTCGCGATAGATACGGCACAGCAATGCTCAGACCCCGACCTGCTGTTTAAAAGTTTGTGGAAAGAAGGCGTGCTGACATTCTGCGAGGAGGATCGTATCGAGGGCATCAAAGACCAAAGACAACGACGGGAAATGATTTTCTCCACACTTCAAGCTAAGGATCATAGTAGATTCCTCCACCCCCTCCAGGATGCCCTGGACTTCATGCAATGTAAGAAGTTCATCTGCACGTTTCTCTAAAATCACTCTGCATTTCCAAATGACAGCAAAATGCATGAAATGCGGACAAGTTCTTCGGAATTCTTCCTTCTCCCTGACCTTACAGCAAGAGATACGACGGGACGAGAAAGAGACAAAACGAGTTCATGCGCCAAGGAGACCCCTCACCATCAGGATCCTGGACCGTCCATGACAGGACAAGCACAACACACAAGGTAAAGCAAGGCGTAACACCGACTTACTCAGTAACTCCCTAATTTTCACTGAAACTGTCCTGCAATCCTTCGTTAAAGATGTTCGGTTTCTAAACATCAACTTCAGCACCGTGCATGAATAGTGTGACGGATGAGGATGGCATCGAGAGACTCCACTGAATGTCCGGGGTTCGGTGGTGTAAAGGTAGCACACCTGACCGGCAATCAGGAGGCCCGGGTTCAATTCCCGGTCGTTCCTCGGCTTCTTTCGACCTCTCATGCCTTCCGTCGTCCGTCTGCCACTTCCCCTCCGTAACAATAAGAACACACTAGGGAAGACACATAGACTATCAGATAGGCTCGAATGGCTCACGCGCCTAGCGGCCGAGGAGGGAGCGCAGTCACTTCAGGCACGTGAATGTGCGTGTAGTGACGTCACAGCTGGGATATGATTCCCCTTCAGCTCGCGTCGATAGGGTAGGGGCTTGCTTTGGGGATATATTAATTTTCCGAACCACTTGGCCAAGGTTGATAGGCCAGGAAGTGGTATTTTCAGTTGTTCTCGAATGTATGTGAATGCTTTGGGGGAGAGAGCCCTGATACACAAAGCCTTCACCAATTCCCCATGACCCCACTGGCCTCTTTCCTCTCTTGAGAACATGTAATTGTGCAGAAGAAAAATGTCCTTCAAACAATTTTACATGAGCGCTTTCTTTTTTTCGTGCTTTGGAGAACTCGGCAAGTTTTTTCTTGAGACATTTCACATCCTTCTTGAGTTTTAGATTTTCTAACCTGACTCTTTGTAATTTTACTTTCAGACCTGATAGAATCCTGATTTTCAATTTCTCTCTGATTTCAGGGCAACATTTTGATGGAATTGAGAGATTTGTCTTTTCAGATATCTTATAACTCTGTCTCATCGATACCTCAATTTCCATTTGATCTTGATCAAAGTGTGGAGGTTAATCAAGACAAAGTGGAATGGACTATTTTCTTTACAAGCTTGTTCTTATGTTCTTCATCGTCACTAGGAAGAAAGTGATTGGAGCAAACAAAGCTCCTTGTCCTATCATGCAAGTCCATTCGGTCACAAGCTGATAACCATTTCTCCTTGGCTGCATCATTCCGTGGTACAAGGTGAAAGGTGGTGGGCGGGTCATGTTCCCTTACGGAAATGTCCTATAGGAAACCTATAGTTATTTCTTATAGGAAACCTATAGACTTTCCTATAGGTTTTTTGAAACACGAAAAACCTATAGGATCCTTTAGGATCTTATAGGATCCCTATAGGGGCTTATAGGTCACCCGACCTATAGGATTTGGGGAGGATATTTAGGGTTTCGAAAGCGAGACATTACGACGGAAAAGGCGACCGGGGTTAATATTGGCGCAGCATTTTGGTGTAAATCAAAAAACCGATTAGGGGTTTTTCCATGGTAGGGACACATCCATTATTAATACCAGTACTGCGGAGGTCTGCACAATTTATGGCCCCGTCCCACTTGTGTCTCTGGATTGCACATCTACTTCCTTCAGTAGAAAGAAGCGGTATTCTTCTCTCGACCTAAGGAAAATAGAAGACAGAACCTGCGAGCACGTCTTTTTACTGAAACTCCATTTGGATAGAGTCTACTCAATTTCGTACGTGGTCTTCAAAAAGAATAAGGGCATATTTCTTCACGGGACTCCATGAATATATCTGGAAGATGGCCATGACAAATAAGGAACTGTCAAAGTTAATTGATTGCTATAATGAGGCAAGGCGAGACATTAGGGGACGTGCAAAACTCTCTTGTGAGAGATGATTCCTTGGGTAAGATGAGGGCACTTTTGTGCCCTTTGAGAAATGTGAGAACCCAATACTTCCATCTAGTGGCCTAGAGGAGAACTTCAAACGGAACCCTATAGGCCTATAGGGTTCCGTATAAGTCCTATAGGGATCCCTATAGGTTCTATAGGTCCTATAGGGAACCCTATAGCTCCTATTGGGAACCCTATAGGCCCTATAGAGAATCCTATAGGTCCTATAGCGAACCCTATAGGTCCTATAGGGAACCCTACAGGTTTTATAGGGAACCCTACGGGTCCTTTACAGAGCCCTTTGGGTCCTATAGGGAACCTATAGGCTTCATGAGGAACCCTATTGGTTCTATAGGAAACTCTATAGGTTCTATAGGGAACTCTATAGGTTCTATAGGGAACTCTATAGGTTCTATAGGGGACTCTATAGGTTCTATAGGGGACTCTATAGGTCCCGAACTGAACTCTATGGGGCATATAGGAACCTATAGGATTCCTTTAAGTTCCTATAGGATTCTTATAGGAATATATAGGAATCCTATAAGACATTTTCGTAAGGGAAATCTTTAAAGTTCAGGGCACTCATCAGTCGCACACGGCTTACATCAGGTTTAATGAAAACCTGTTGAGACCATGAACTCTGCTATTCCCCGCAGTCAATATTCACGTGTCGGTGAAATGACTAATAAGCTGTGAGCAGGTTATCATGAACACTGTTGCACGCATACCCTCCTATTGAGTTACTCGCTATCGCCTTTTTTCATTTTTTTCTTTTGCACAGTAGGAACACACACCAGCAGCAGAATCCCAATGCTGTATCTCATCGAGGAGAAGAAGGATATATCGATGGAGAAGATGTAGCAGCACAATCTTTAACCCAGAAACCCAAGTATGTATTAAAATGTCTTTCAAGTTGTCAGTGCTTCAAAGTGAAGGCTCTTGCAAAACCTAACAAAGATATGAATTCTAGCTACGTTTTTCGACTTTTGTATTACATCAAGGTCGTTTACATAATTCGCGAACTGATGCTAGTAATCGTCCAATATGACTAGGTTGGCAACCCTATAGGGAAGGATGCTGCAATTAGGGGCCGACTTCGCAGAGCTGCATGTACAAGGTGATCCACCTGCACAGTCGAACATTGAACGCGTACATTTTTGAGGATGTGCAAACTGTCGTCGTGGAGGACTCCCTCCTCCCCGGAACAGCGATACCTCGTATGTCATCCGCTATTGTGTTCGGCGTGGTTTGAGTGCACCAGCAACACTTGCGGAAATGAGGCTTGCATACAGAGAAGAAATTCTGTGAAGAACAACGGTGTTCAAGTGGCATAAGCGGTTTAAGGAGGGGCAGCACTCTGTCGCTGACGACCTACGTCCTGGACCGCCCTCGGCATCCACATCACCGAATAAGGTCGCTCTCTCCCTGGACATCATTAGTGAAAATCGGAGTCTTCCATGACGACGACAATTTGCACGCCTTCATACTCGAGTTTAGTGCTCGACTGTGTGGGCGGATCGCCCTGTACATGCAGCTGTGCAATGTCATTGTTACGTCAATGTCAATGCCATTGCAGTATCCTTCCTTGCAGGGTGGCCAACCTAGTCATATTGGGAAATTACCGGGAACAGTTCGCGAATTAAATGAACGAACCTCGTAACATCCTCACTTTCTGTCTCAGCAGTTGTTGCATGTGCTATGCTCAAAACGAATCTTACGACTTGACCCACTTACACCTCTACTGTCACGCTTCTTGTCAAACTAGTAAACGCGTCATTAGAAATGATGGTAAAGACAAGATGTCTCTCACGTCGCTGCAGGCAACAGCGCCATGGAGTGGGGTAAGGGGTCAAGTCAATCCGGAAACACTGTTGGCACAGAATATCATGCCTTCTCCTGTTCTTCATTGCAGTCTAGGCAAGGAAGAGTACAGAGTAAGACATGGTAAGGCAGTGATATTCAACATGACGTTCTCGACTGATCCAGCAAGGTATCGAAAGGGATCGGAGATAGATGTGATTGCTCTTGAGGAGGTTTTCCATACTCTTGGGTTCTCTGTCACTATCTTCGTAAACAAAGAGACGCAAGAGGTGAAGAAAATTCTAGAAGAAGGTAAGACTACCAAGTAGGCCTTTAGCCCAGGGCAGGGATAGAGTGTGGATAAAGATGTGAATATGCCAAAGTTCGTGGACGAACTTTTATTTTCGAGTCGGTAAAGTTCGCATCCCTATCGAAAAGTTTCGAAATTTGAATTATTTATTTATTTCCTCTTGAAAGCTTAACTCACATCAATAGGATTTGGTAGCGCCTACTATCTTTCTTCAACCTCTCCCCGTAACAAAATCCAACCTCCTTGTATTCCTCTCTGAGAGCATCAACAGGAACGAAATTAGGCCTGTTTCTTCCTCTCAACGCATAATATCTCCAGCAAATTTGAAGTTCCATCTCACCGGGGTTGGGGAGAACACTGAATCTCGCTTTTTGAAAATGTGAAATTCATTCAAAATCATCTTCGCGACATGCGGCCTTGCGTTGTCGTGCAGGAATCGAACATGCCGTGCCCTGACCTCACCGTACGGAGTTTGTCGGCGAGTTTCTGCAGCTGATTGCAGTAGCAGGCGGCGGTGATGTTGGTATCGGGTGGGAGCAGCTCGAAGATCACGCATTGCACGTCCCACCAAATGCACAACATGACTTTTCGGGGGTGCAGGTCACCTTTCGTCTCCGGTTCTGGCTGGGCATCCTCATCGACCCACTGGCGCCTGCGTCGGTAGTTGACGTACAGCATCCACTTTTCGTCTCCAGTGACTACGGAATCCAGTCAGTCGTTGTGCGCTCGTACGACAGCAGCGAAGTGCACACCTCAGCACGGCGTTCGCGGTCGCGGTCGGTCAGATTGTGGGGTACCCACTGACCCAGCTTGCTCTTCTTGCCAATTGCAGCCAAGTGAGTCAAGATCGTGGACTGGGCGCAGCCAAGTTCTGTCGCTAAGTCGCGGGTATTTTGCCTCGGATCGGCTTCCACTGTGTGCTGCAACTGCTCGTCGTCGATATATCCTTCTTCTCCTCGATGAGATACAGCATTGGGATTCTGCTGCTGGTGTGTGTTCCTACTGTGCAAAAGAAAAAAATGAAAAGTGTGCTGCAACTGCTCGTCGTCGATTTCAGATGGGCGGCCTGACCTGGGCTCATCCTCGAGGCTGTAATTTCCAGACCGGAAACGATCGAACCATCGTCGCGCTGTCCTTTCGTAAACTGCACCTTGGCCAAACGTGCCGCAGATGCGGCGACTCGATTCGGCTGCTGTGATGCCAGATAGGAAGTCGTAAATAAGGTACTGACGTTGGGCGGTCTTGTTAAAGTCGAATTTGGAAGTCATGGTTATAGGCTTTGAACGACTGAGCAACTGCCGCGTAATCACGCCCACACACCCTTTATATACTGCTACTGTGGAAGGTTCGAGAAAGTTCCAGAAATATTTCATGGAAAATTCTCGAAACCGCCAGAACTTTCCGATCGACCCAATAATTCGTTCTGATTGCATAATGTTTTATACTGTCTTCTGCTATTTCTTTGTAGAAAGGTTACGAAAGATTACGCAACGCGTACGAGGCATTCTGCAAGAGGCACGAATAGAGTTTCCACTTGTGCCCAGTGTACTGTATAATTCTCTCTGAGAAACACATTTAAAAGAATTCTGAGCGTTTTGGGTGTATGAAGGGAGCACTTCCCCACCTAGCTCCCATGCTCTACGACCACCCAAAAATTGCTCCCTCATCGCTCGCACTACTCTCGCGCTTCTGTCGCGATCCAGTTGAGAACTTAAATCGCCATCAGCCAAGCTAGATAGCTATGCGTCGTTGTCACGACAGCGACCAGTCGACATACGCAATATGCAGCAGGATTAAATCGGCTTCCCATTACCGTCAACTTCTCTAAGATGCTGAGACTACTTTATCATTTTATTTTCTCCTCTTCTCCTGTCTTCTTTGCAGCACCCTTGTCATGTGCTGTCTTGTATCAAATGTACCCTTACGGGAACTCCACCCAAACAGCATGTTTGTTAATTTTACGCAAAACGAATGTAAATTTTTTGTCCATTTTACATCATTTTTACGCAAACCGTTGTCAAGAAAATGTCAACATGTTTGCATAAATGTCACCTCTGTGATACGTAAACGGTGATATAAAATTAACGTAAATTTTACGCAAAATTGATGTTGATTTCCCCCTATCATTCATGCGTATTTAACGAGCCAATCAGTACCATTGAAGAGAATTAGATATACTGAATCTTCCATTCCTTTTCGTTCTTCAGAACTCTAGGGTGGTTGGACGAGTACACGAGTACTCATCCTCACCAGCACTCAAGAGTACCAAAGTGACCTGCTGCTTCCTCCTCCCGTACTGGAACCTCGGGAGGAGGAGTAAATATTCAAAGCTTTCCTGAAAACTACATCTTCTCTACCCTAAAAGGAAAGCATCCTTTTAGGGTAGAGAAGATGTAATAGGTTGTTCCGAAATAAATGTCCGATTTTCGAAGTGTAATGTTTTGTCTATCATTATACCTGTCAATTTTGCGATAACCAGTTATTGTTATATACCGTTTTTTTTCAGCAAACCTTTCTCTATGTAAGCCACTTAGTTGCTTTTTATTTATCTTTAGCCTAACGTTCCTGTAGCTGCCAAAGCGAACGATGGAGAAACGCAACTTTCGTCCGATTTTTCTTTACGAGTTCAAACTTGGAACTAATGCTGCCNAGTCCAGGCTGAAGGAGTGATTGTATGGCAGCGGCTTACGAACGAACTACAACTCTAAACGTGGAGATGAGATGCGACCGCATTTTTCTTTTCGGAAAGGTTCATTACCTTCCGAGGGGTAAGGAGGAAATGGTGGTACTGCCAAACCAGCTTCTGATCACCATTTCAAGTCCTCCCCAAGCAAATCCTTCTCGTAATATTTATTACTCCTCTAACTTCTAAAGCAATGATAGTATCTGAGACGCACACTGAAGGGCGGGGACTTTGGAGGGGAGGGACAATTGTAGCGGCAGAATCTAATTCATACAGCATAGATGGGATAGTATTATTCTTAGGACTTTGGAGTTCATGAAGAAAAGCAAGAGATACGCCTACCTGACTCTCGCCAAAGACCCTGATCTTCAAATCGAGGAGAGTATGAAGTTTAGGAGGCCAGACTCGACGTTTAACACGTTGGCGACAATGCGTCCTGATGCCAGGATGCAGATTTTTTTTCAATGAATACCCTCTGGAACTGTTGAGAACGTTCCAGAAGATTATGATTTCGTAATTACTGATAAAAATTCCAAAAAATTCAACATTTAAAAAAAACTCGGCGAAAAAAATGTTTTCTGGGACCATGCGTCCTGATGGCAGGACGCATTTTTTGACAAAAAAAATGCGCGTGGTCCCACGCGGCGGACAAGCAAAAATAGGCTGGTCGTCAACGTGTTAACGGGTATATCCGGTAACACTGTCTACGGTTCCACGAGCAGATGCTCTCTCCCATTTCTACTATGGATCTAACATCCGCGAGGGCTGGATGGGAAATGGAAATTTTAGTTGTAGACTAGCACCCACAAAGGCGGTAGGTTGCACATGCGCCCTGAGTCGAGTTTTTTTTCTGGCTGCTATGGATACTGTGGACGGAAGGAATGAAAAACTAAGGAGTACCAGTCCAGTAATAGATCTGCCATTACAATGGTCCATGTATCACTGGAATTATCTTCTTCACCGCATTCTAGCCATCCAACCTGAAATAAATCATAGCTGTGATTGGTACGTCATAGGCCTATATGAAAACGCCCGTGGTAACTAGACATGTTTCCTATGGTTCGCGCGTCCGCGTCGTGTGGAGCAAAGGCGTAGCGAGGTAGGGGGGGGGGGGCTTCAGCCCTCCCAAGTTTGGTTCAAGCCCCCCCTCCAGACGAGAAGTAAGCCCCGACACCATTCCGCTTAGACTCCTCTCCCTCCCCATTGGCGAAATCCTGGCTACGCCACTGGCGTGGAGGTGGGAGGAGAGTATGAAGTGTTGGATGCCAGATGCGGCATTTCACGCGTACGCCAAGCAATCCTGTCTACGCGGCCGCTAGTATCCACTCTCATCTATTGTCTTCTATGGATCAGTTTTCCGCGAGGGCTGGAAGGGAAGTGGAAGTTTAGTCGTTGACTGGTACCCTGACCCAGGCGGAAAGCTGCACATGCGCACTGAGTTGAGTTGTCTGGTCGCTATGGTTACTGCGGACAGACGGAATGAAAACAAGATGGGCAAGCCCAGTCCAGTAGCGGCCTTCCTTTCATTTAAGAGGACTCGCATAATTGAACAAAATGCCATCTCTTTCCGGTCCATGAAAAACATATTTTTTCTGTTACGTTTGACAATCTACCTTTGGTGCCCATGAAATGATGATGGGAGGATGGGGAGTTGTACATTCTTGGAACCATCCGTCACGAAGGTTGGTAGGGAAATGACAGTTCTGGTTGCTGACACGGCAATGCGCCCACGGCCTGGGTCGTACGCGCATGAAAATTGAAATCCAGATCCTGAAGGGCGAACGGGTACTTGTGTACCCCTACGTTACCATATTTCAAATCCAAAATGGGCAATAAAAATGCAAATTTTGGTGCAAATTCGCCACAAAACGAACTAAGCTTATATCTTGTTCATATCTACCTACTTGCCAATTTTCGCATCAAAGTCGTATTCATGAAAACTTCGCAACAATGCGATTTTCTTACTAAGTTCGTACAAAATTCGTATTGTTGGTAATCATGAAACTTCGTAAGTCCTTGTCTCATTCTTACGAACACTGTTGGTATTCATGAAACATCGTTGCAATGATAATGAGCCAGCGAAACATAACCGAGCTTGGGAGCTGCCAAACCGATCGGAGAGTAGAAAGCAAGGTGGTTCTCAAGCTGGCAGCATGACTGACGAGTCTCCTTATCATAGGAGCCTTCTGCAAACTTTCTGCGCATTCCGTGCCGTTGTTTTTGCTCTTTCAGGAGTTTTTAACATGATCTTGTCGAATCTTCGAAAATATCCTAAAAGACGGTACCCACTGAATCTCATTGTATTAATAATAAAAACTACCACAAGTTTTCAGATATCCTCAAGGAAAAGTTCTGGATGCAGTATAAACAATAGTATCATGGAGAGTACAGGAGTGATGGAAGATTGGTGGACGACCGAGTTACACCAATTAGGAAATTTGGGTGCTCATTGAAGAAGTCGAGCGAAGGAAGAATGTATTGCTGGATAAACTTAGCTCAAGCGTTATGGGAGAAATGAATTTGCAAGCGTAGGATTTAGAGGCTGAGGCAATAAGTTGTCACTCCCCTCTACGGAGAACTGCTGAAGAAGTAAAATTAATTCATGGACCTGAAGTGATGTTCAAAGGCGAAAGGAGTTCAGTTTCTCAGGGAAACTAGCAGGACTGGCGGTGGATATCTTCCCCACTGTCCGACCTCTGTCGAAAGATTTTTTCACTAATTGGGGGGAAAGAGCTTTGCTGGATCATTATTGTCTTACTTTTCTGACACTAGATGAGTGTGAATAACCTCATGACCTCCAAGACAAAATCTTGCGAATCTTGTGTGTTTATATCCTGTTAACCGCCAGGGTGAATGAACCTTAGCTTAATTGAGGCACCCAATGAAAGAGAGTTCCACAGATTGCCTCGACATCATTATTGTGGTCACTTATACCTCGGGACCATTCTTAGACTTACGAAGAAAGAGACGAACTTTTGCGCTTTCGTTAATGCCGAAATTGAGCAGCATTCTTACGAACTGCGTATAATAGCTTAAAAACTTCTCTCTTCTTACGAAGAAAAAATTCGTAAGAATGTTTCGTGAATGCGGCCCCAGGCCAATATTTTCTTAGTTACCGTCGGACAACCAAAGTGTGACACAAGGACACACGGACAGGACGGGACCATAAGTGGTCTCCTTCCTTTCAGGAAAGGAGGCCCACTAAAAAAGTGACAGAATGCTCGCAATATCTGCCATTTCCCCATGGTACCTATGGGAATGGTAGATAATGAGAGTGCTGTCCTCTGCCACTAAGGTCTCCGAACCTAAAAAGTTTCATTTTACGTTGCGGTATTAGCAACGATCTGGAATTTTCAACTCGGGTAGTTTTACAAGTCTTCTGGTTCGTCATGCAAGCGAACCTCGAACCATTGAGTAAGAGCTAAATTTGTAAACTTTCGGTTTTGGATTTCGTAAAAGTGAGCTCCTCGATCTCCACTAACCATTCTCCATTGTCTTCCCCATTGATCAAATATGATAAAACCTGACTTCCTCAGTTGACTGTTTTGACATATTTACAGGTCACGTGGCCTATCGCCTACAGGATGGCTCGCCATACATCAAGACCCTGTGTGATGTCCTGTCCCAACGTTCAGAAACGAAAGACCTCTTGGGAATGTTGACACTTGTCGGAGCCCAGATGACTGCGAATTTCCAGACCAAAGAGGGATCGAAGCAAATGCCCTCTTTCACCTCCACCCTCAGGCATCAAGTTTTCTTCACACGAGCTTCCAATACAAAGAGGAAATGTAACAAGCCCAATTCTCCTGATTCAAAAACAAAAAAGTCCAGAGCTTGCTAAGATATCGTATTAGCTACACAACTACACTCAATCGGGGAATCGCCCCAAACATGTCGCCATACAAGTTCACAGAAAAGTACACGTATTCTCAACACTTTCGTGTTACAATCGACTAAAACTGAAAACGAAGTTCCTATTTATTATATATAATATTTCACCCCTTCATTATCTGGGAGTCCTGATAGCATTTCTTCTTTAGAAGACAATTGATTCCCTGACCGTACAGAACTACTCCCTGCAATGCAACTGAATCTGGACGTCGTAAATGAACTAAAAAATGTTTTTTCAACAAATGTAGGCCTTGATCAAGGGAGTGGAACAAGAAAAACGGGGGGAAAACGGAAAGGGACGTGAAGCTGGTAAAAACCTGCGTGCTCTTGATTGGCGAACATATAGGACCAAGTACCTGACACTTGCATCATCAGTTGTCTTGAATGTCTTTGTTTTGAGAGTAACCTAACCTAAGACTCCGGTAAGTGAGCTCTGTCAAAAGCATTCGGTTTTCATCATTTCGCTATAATATAATAGGTTGACTCCATCGTTTCATTATATTGAGCCATCTCCAAATTGGAATCAAAGACTAAATTTTCATCTTGGGTTTGACCAAATACAGAATTTCATCACAGGTGCTGCAATCAGCAAATCTACATGGGCCGACGCAAAAACATATTTTTTTCACCATATTTATGAGTTTTTCTATCTGACGTTTCTTCACTTAAGACGACCTGTGATGGCGAGATGAGATTGAAAGATGGTCCCATTTTTGGAACTTCCGAGGAGAACCTGTGTAACTACTAGATCGAGAATCTTGGAATATTTTCCCCTCGTCGTTTCAATGGACCTTTCTATATAAGTGCTGAATTATACATCATTATTGTATTGATATAAATGAAATATCTATATTTCCCTGTATAACTTGGGATTTTTTATGTACTCTTTTCATATCCTGTTTGTCTCGGCTGGTGAAATAAATTACATATTCATGGCAAATGACTTTCTTCGAAATTTACGCATTCCACCAAAAGTGTCAAAACATGAAAAGAGATGCATCGTTTAATAAATCATCATCCATTGGTTTAATGCATCCCTTACGGAAATGTCCTATAGGAAACCTATGGACTTTCCTATAGGTTTTTTTAAACACGAAAAACCTATAGCATCCTTTAGAACCCTATAGGGTCTTATAGGTCTCCTGACCTACAGGATTCGGGGAGGATATTTTGGGTTTCGAAACCCAGGCATTACGACGGAAAAGGCGACCAGGGTTAATATTGGCGCAGCATTTCAGTGTAAATAAAAAACCGATTAGTGGTTTTTCTATGGTTGGGAGACATGCATTATTAATACCAGTACTGCAGGGGTCCGCACATTTTATGGCCCCGCCTCACATACGTCGCTGGATTGCACGTTTACTTCCTTCGGTAGAGAGAAGTCGTATTCTTCTCTCGATCTAAGGAAACAGCAGACAAAACCTGCGAGCACATCTCCTTACTGAAACTCCATTTGGATTGAGTCACTTTCGTACGTGGTTTTCAAAAGGAATAAGGGCATATTTCTTCACGGGACTCAATGATTCTATCTGGAAGATGGGGATGATAAATAAGGAACTGTCGAAGTTTATTGATTGCTACAATGAGGCAAGGCGAGACATTTGGGGACGTACAAAACTCTCTTGTGAGAGATGATTCCTTGGGTAAGGGGAGGGCACTTTTGTGCCCTTTGAGAAATGCGAGAACCCAATACTTCCATCTAGTGGCCTAGAGGAGAACTTCAAACGGAACCCTATTGGCTTATAGGGTTCCGTATAAGCCCTATAGGGAACCCTATAGGTTTTATAGGGAACCCTACAGGTTTTATAGGGAAACCTACGGGTCCTATACAGAACCCTTTGACTTGGGTAAGGGGAGGGCACTTTTGTGCCCTTTGAGAAATACGAGAACCCAATACTTCCATCTAGTGGCCTAGAGGAGAACTTGAAACGGAACCCTATAGGCTTATAGGGAACCGTATAAGATTTATAGGGAACCCTACGGGTCCTATAGGGAACCTATAGGCCTTATGGGGAACCCTATTGGTTCTATAGGGAAATCTATAGGTTCTATAGGGGGCTCTATAGGTCCCGAACTGAACTCTATGGGGCATATAGTAACCTATAGGATTCCTTTATGATCCTTTAGGATTCCTTTAGGTTCCTATAGGATTCTTATAGGAATATATAGGAATCCTATAATACATTTTCGTAAGGGATGTCACGAAATTGCCAACGGCCCTGCAGCCTTCATTCCAGTCCCACACGGATTCCTGCGGTGGATTCGGAGGATCGTCAGATCAGAAAGCCCACTCATATGCCTACATCGTCTCCCACTCTCTATCGCTGAAGCAATGAATGCGTTTCTCTGTCGAATTGCCTTGAAAAATCTTGTACGCATCGCATCTGTAATTGACATTGTCTCCGACTCTGAAAGAAGTTCCACTCGAGGAGAAAGGCACGGCTCCCGTTATATTTGGGGGATTTTGTGGACAGAAGGCCCAGTTGCATCCCTCCGTAAAGTTTTCCCAATTTCAGTTTGACAGGCAAGTGATGCTTTTCTTCGTGACATTACTTTTCTTCCTGATTCATCCTCCTTTTACCCATCGTTGTGGCAACATAGCTACATTGAAAAATCAATAATCTCTCAACCTTGTCCAGACGTCGTTGGTCGAATGAATTAGCTTACCAATTATGGAATCTTGCCACTACGAATATCATTTCGGCTGAAATTGGGTGTATGTTGCGCATGCACATGGCCGTCCTATTCCGTTTATATTTCCACACCACGGGGCCCTTATGGGCTTATAACAGGTTTTTCTTATGAATTTCCAGGTTTTTTTTTTTCTGAGGAAATTTATTCCGGGATAGCAGGTAATCGCCCAGCTATCCAGTGAACAAAATCGAAATTCACCATCTTATCACCACGTGTGTACACGGCATTCGACTATAATTTCATGCTTTCCTTATATACAGTATATTCATAGTTTGCATAAAAAGTGGAAGCATGATAAGAAAACCTCATATCATATCAAGAAAGCCAGTACTTAATAGCATTTGTAAGATGCGGGGAACAAGGGTTCCCCGCATCTTACAAATCTTCTTATCAAGAAGACATTGGGCATGGACTGGCCTTAGGGCAGTTACGAAGTGCGTTCAACTGTGATTATTTTCCATTTAGAATTCTTTTACCAGTAATCGCCCAGCAATCCAGTGAACAAAATCGAAATTCACCGTCTTATCACCACGTGTGTACACGGTTTTCGACAAGTATATTATAATTTCATGCTTTCCTTATATACAGTATAATCCATAGTTTGCATAAAAAGTGGAAGCATGATGAGAAAACCTCATATCATATCAAGAAAGCCAGTACTTAATAGCATTTGTAAGATGCGGGGAACAAGGGTTCCATCTAGTGAGGAATCTTGGTACTACAACTACGGGATTGTCAGCTAAAGTTTCGTAAGGATGGTGTGGTGTTAAGGTTGCATGAACTTGATACCATGTACTTCACGTCAGTTGGAGTGATGACTAATTTATGTAAAATGCACGTACCTTTTGGTGCCGTAAATATAGGAACTTAAATTTTTCGTAAACGTGAAGTCATTTTCATGGCAATCGCAAGAAATTTGCAGTTTGCAAAAAATTGATATCTTGTTGAAGTAAACATGCTGCTTGTACTACCCACCCTAATTTTTTTAAAAAGGAATTTGAGATATCGATGGAAATGTTTCTTTCCTCCAGGTGAAAGCTTTTTCCTTAGGACGTTTAGAAATCCCGTGCGTTACGTAGTTATCCCTTTGTCTTCCGAGGACACTCAGTTTCCGGCCCTGAATATGCTGAATTTGGAAGATAGCTAATGCAGAAATAAATCCCACAGGCGTAGGCACTTTAAAATACATCAACTCTCATCTTTCCAACAATGCATGTAGGCATTGAAGGGTGAAGTCATTCCGGGATAGAAACGCCACTGTATCCCAAGACATGTATAGTAAAAGCGCCCACTCAGAGGAGCAATTGCAAGCAGGAAAGAGCCAGGAGAAAACCTCATCACATCGAGTCAATAGGAAAAAAATAATTTTCATCTCTCGTGATTTCAGCACTACACTAGCAATTGCATTCTAATTGTTTTCATTGCGAAAATACCTCGAAGGATGGGGTTCTGTTTTATTAGGTATATTTAATTACTGGTGTCACTCGGAATAAGGGGTGAATAATTATTTCAGAGATGGTTACATTCAAATCCATATTTTTTTAATAATGATTCCTTGAAATCCAGTATAAACAAAATATCTGTCAGGTATCACTCCAGGAAAGATGATGAAGGTCGGCGAAGAGGCATCAGTTCGCGATCCCCTCAAGAGATGGCCGCAGCAAGGAAAGAGTCCTTCTCCATCCCTCAAAATATGGCGCCATCTTCCATGTCTTTTTTCTCCATCTCTTCCAAACATGGTGCAATTCCATCTCCGCCAGAAGCATCTTAAGGCTGTCCTTTTTCAAAACAAAAACATGTAGGAAATTCGCCATAATTCCTCACTTCCCAAAGGGACTTGTCTCTTCAGCGAACGGATTCATTTCCACTCATTCCCCGCTGCATTTTCACACCATGCAGTGTGAATTTCCTATCCATAACAATCAAACCTCCTAATTCAGTGAAATGAATCCTGATTAGCTCATTAAGTGAAATTACTTCTCCCTGTTTCTCATGCGACCGAACGGAACCAGACCGGGCAAGGAAGAATCCATCGATGAATGATGAAAACAGATGTAAACTTACCCCAGAGAATTCCAAGTAATCCGGGAGTGGAAGCGGGTTTTCCCCATTCGAAAAGGACAAGCACGCCTTTCCTATTATTTCTTGCCTGTCATCGATAAATTCCCGCACGTGCTTCTCTCATACAGGTCATAAAACATTCATGCAGGAGCCACCTCATCAATCATACCACAGGTAGAACACAAAAGGTGGAAGGCGACAATCGATGCAGACAGATTGCAAATGGAATGATGAAAATGAACCGTGAAATTCCGCTATGAGGATCTATTCGAGCACAAAGAAAGGCTATTTCTACATACTATTTTTGCCTTCGGTTCTGAAGGAAACTCCTTACTTTTTTTTTAATGAATTATAATCTTGAAATATTTATTTCCGTCGAGAAACCTTTCTCGGATGTGTGCAGAATGCGACGATGATTATGATGATGTTGATGCATGATCGTCATGATGTCGATAGTAGTGGTGATACTACGAAATGGAAGGCGAGTCGGTAAGCAAGAAACTCACGATCGCAGTTCGCGAGAGCAGGCGTCCATTCCCCCGTGGAATCGCAACGAACTTCCCCGCTCCTTCCAGGATCCGCGAGGCAGAAGAATCGGAAGGTCGTCCCGACCTCCCTCGACTTCCCGTCCCAGTCGGAGCTGATCTCGCCAGGCGCTGCCAGCCGGGGGTCGCCGACGCACTCCGTGAAAGTGCAATTCGCGAGGGGTTCCCATTCTCCCGTTGGGAGGCAGGACACAGTGAGGTCTATCCCTGATCTCTCAAACTCCATCCCCGAAGGACACGAATAGCTGGCACGGGATCCTATGACTCTGGATCCATTCCAAACCCTCGCACCTCCAAAGAGAGGGTCAGGTGGATCAGAATTGCATTTCACTGTTACACAGACGTCATCCAGAGGTTGCCAACGTCCATCTCGGAGACATACGCTGTGCAGGTCAGAGGAGCTCGACTTGGAGAATCTGCGGCTCTCCAAACAGGAGTATTTAACGATAGTGCCGACGGCCCTGAAATCTCCATTCCAGTCCCACACGGATGCCTGAGGTGGATTCGGGGGATCGTCAGGGCAGAAAGCCCAATCGCATCCCAGCATCGTCTCCCACTCTCCATTGCTCAAGCAACGAATGCGTTGCTCGCTCGAATTTCCTTGAAAACTCTTGTACGCATCGCATCTGTAAGTGACATCGTCTCCGGCTCTGAAAGATGTTCCACTCGAGTACAAAGGCACGGCTCCCGTTATATTTGGGGGATTTTGTGGACAGAAGACCCAGTTGCAGCCGTCAGTGATGTTTTCCCAATATCCGGTCGAGAGGCAAGTGATGCTTTTCTTCGTGACATTATCAGGAAAGCTCTTGTTTGTATCGCATTGGTATGTGACATTGTCCCCGACTCGGAAAGATGTTCCACTCGAGTAATTGGGCACGGCCCCCGTTACATTCGGGGGACCGTGGAAACAACGCGAAGGAACGCACTCCCAAGGCAATGGTTCCCACGTCATATTCGCCTGAAGATGCTTTTCTTCGTGACATTACTTTTCTTCCTGATTCATCCTCCTTTTACCCATCGTTGTGGCAACATAGCTACATTGAAAAATCAATCATCTCTCAACCTTGTCCAGACGTCGTTGGTCGAATGAGTTAGCTTACCAATTATGGAATCTTGCCACTACGAATATCATTTCGGCTGAAATTGGGTGTATGTTGCGCATGCACATGGCCGTCCTATTCCGTTTATATTTCCATACCACGGGGCCCTTATGGGCTTATAACAGGTTTTTCATATGAATTTCCAGGTTTTTTTCTGAGGAAATTTATTCCATTAGCGTGGCACAACATAATCTACAGAGAAAAAGCAGGGTGATGCCCTATTTTCCAATTAGAATCCTTTCACCAGCTATCCAGTGAACAAAATCGAAATTCACCGTCTTATCACCACGTGTGTACACGGCTTTCGACAAGTATATTATAATTTCATGCTTTCCATATATACAGTATATTCATAGTTTGCATAAAAAGTGGAAGCATGATAAGAAAACCTTATATCATATCAAGAAAGCCAGTACTTAATAGCATTTGTAAGGTGCGGAGAACAAGGGTTCCATCTAGCGAGGAATCTTGGTACTACAACTACGGGATTGTCAGCTAAAGTTTCGTATGGATGGTGTGGTGCTAATGTTGCATGAACTTGATACCATGTACTTCAGGTCAGTTGTAGTGACGACTAATTTATGTAAAATGCACATACCTTTTGGTGCCGTAAATATAGGAACATAAAATTTTCGTAAACGTGAAGTCATTTTCATGGCAATCGCAAGAAATTTGCAGTTTGCAAAAAATTGATATCTTGTTGAAGTAAAAATGCTGCTTGTACTACCCACCCTAATTTTTTTAAAAGGAATTTGAGATATTGATGGAAATGTTTCTTTCCTCCAGGTAAAAGCTTTTTCCTTAGGACGTTTAGAAATCCCGTGCGTTACATACTTATCCCTTTGTCGTCCAAGGACACTCAGTTTCCGGCCCTGAATATGCTGAATTTGGAAGATAGCAAAGGCAGAAATAAATCCCACAGGCGTAGGCACTTTAAAATACATCAACTCTCATCGTTCCAACAATGCATGTAGGCATTGAAGGGTGAAGTCATTCCGGGATAGAAACGCCACTGTATCCCAAGACATGTATAGTAAAAACGCCCACTCAGAGGAGCAATTGCAAGCAGGAAAGAGCCAGGAGAAAGCCTCATCACATCTAGTCAATAGGAAAAAAATAATTTTTATCTCTCGTGATTTCAGCACTACACTAGCAATTGCATTCTAATTGTTTTCATTGCGAAAATACCTCGAAGGATGGGGTTCTGTTTTATTAGGTATATTTAATTACTGGTGTCACTCGGAATAAGGGGTGAATAATTATTTCAGAGATGGTTACATTCAAATCCATATTTTTTTAATAATGATTCCTTGAAATCCAGTATAAACAAAATATCTGTCAGGTATCACTCCCGGAAAGATGATGAAGGTCGGCGAAGAGGCATCAGTTAGCGATCCCCTCAAGAGATGGCCGCAGCAAGGAAAGANTGGCTTCGTGCAAATCTGGTCACAAGTCATTTGAATGGGAAAATATAGAAGCCGTTTCCTCGGAATCTTCGTAACTGACTTGGAATATCATAGTTTGGCTAGGTTCCCCGATGTTGAATGATAATCTTATCCGAAGGACGTATGCACTCTTCCATTTTTAAGCGATTATGAAATGACAAAACGTTTACATTTTCTGAGTTCCTCGAAATAATATCATTACTTTTTAAATCTTGCTATGACTGAAGCCGTGGAACTCGGAAGACATCTTTGATTATACGTGCAAAATGTTCTCGGGACATTAAAATGAAGAAATCCTCGACTGACTATCATCGACGTGGAGTTGGCAGAGGGCCCAAGGGAACGGTTGGGAGCAGTTCGCGTCGTGGAATCCCACGTCGGCGAAGACGTCCAGAACGGAACAGTGGCAGTTCTTGGGGTCGTTCGGGTGGCCTGGGGAGAACAGGCCACCTGGGATCGGGTGGCCGTCCTGGAATGTCCAGAAGTTCCCCGGATCGTAGGGACCATCTTCGGGCAGATTCCCTTCCTTCCAACTCTTCCTGCGAGCAAATTAAATTCAATCGGGAATTTTATTTTCAACTTTTTCCTCATTTTTTTCTCCTCTCTCCATTATTCTCTCCCATTTTCTCATTTTCCCGCAGTTTTCTTATCTTAAAGCCACTCTCCCTTATTGCTCGATTGTTACATATTTCTCCGACATGACGTCGCTGTTCGGTGTTAATAGATCAATCTGAGCTGGAAAACAGTTCTATGCGGTAAGGTGCATCAACAATTGTTCAATCTAGAAAACAGCTATTAATTTAGTCTATTAATTTAGCGGCTGTCTCAGCGGGACTCGTGGAATTCGCTGCAATTAACTCGAAACTCACAATATGGTGTACGGGAGCGGAGCGAGACCGTCGTTCAGATATTTCCGGATGGTGGATGCCAAAAAATCCAACTCCGTCCCGTTACAGTGAAGGCCGTTGGGACGACGTAGCTTTACAACCACTGTCTTCCGCCGTCGAGGCTTCAAGGGCAGCTCCTTAGGACGAAAACCGAAGCGTTCGTGCTTTGAGAACAAGAGCTGAAGTTTTATACGGTAAACTGGAAGAACGGAAGACCACCGATTAATTATATTAAGCGACTTAATTACATTAAGCGGTTGAGCAAGCCCACTCATTAAGGTGAGATCGGTCACCTTCCTCGCAAGGAACGAATCCCTTCGGAGTCCAGGCGAGAAACGGAAGACCACCGATTAATTACATTAAGCGACTTAATTACATTAAGCGGTTGAGCAAGCCCACTCATTAAGGTGAGATCGGTCACCTTCCTCGCAAGGAACGAATCCCTTCGGAGTCCAGGCGAGGTCTTCGGCGCAGGCGAGCGGAAGCTGGAGGGATTCGTTGTGGATGCAATAGACCGTGGAGCCCACGGAATAACGATCGGGGAAGGCTGTTGCGTTCGAGTCGCCGGGCGGGGAGCATGCTGGGACGTAAACTGCAGGAAAGGAAAAAGGGGATGGACTCGTTCGGAGGAAATTAATCGAATATCATTTTAAAATTGAACAGTGGAAAATAAAGGGATGAGAAAAATGGAATGATTATGGGAAATATTGAAGGTGCGTCCCTGGCCTTCATCGATGGCTTTCGAGACACACGAACCTTAACCTCTCAGCGGCACAAACTGCACGAAAAAAAGTGTTCCTTGCTCGGGACACTATCGCCGTTGTTCCGATATTCGACTTCGTATTTCGCCCTAAAGAAGACCAAAGAGGTTTCTATTAACTCCGTGTGAGTGGCCTCGTCAGCTCTACTTGAACGTAGCGGGTTCACGGCAAAGACGTGTGCTAGTGGCAGAGTAAGAGTGGCAGTCTCTTAGCGACATTCCCTCTTCTCGTGCGGAATCGAAGAGCCGTCCCGGAATATCTTGCCGTGGGAGAGGAGGTAGGGAGAGGAAAGCATTCGGAGCCCGGGAGGTCCACGCCCACGAACTCCACGCCTCCGACTGGGATGGGATCTTGGCATCGGGGCGTCGTCGCTGCCGGCGTGCAGGAGTTGCCTCCGTTCACTAGGAACACCTCCCAGGTCGGGTCCCTAGGGAACGTAAGCCTGGCCTCCAGCGGGCTCAGGTAGGGCAAGGTGGTCCTCGGTGTCCCTGTCTGCATCAAGCGCGACAGAGGCAGGGAATATTTAGTTGATATGCCCTTCAGAGTGATTGAGGTATTTGGATGGCTGGGTGGTGGGTCACAGTCTGTCGAAAGTCAATGGTTTTTAGAATGAATATTTGCGATCAAGGTGAAAATAGTCTTTTTTTCCTTTACAGAAAATGTGAAAATATAAATGTCTCAGGAGAAGGCCAGGTTAATGATCAGACGTGCCTTGAGAGGTCTTTATCACGCTGTATTTGGTATATGAGGAATGAAGGGAAGCAAAATATGCTTTTGTGGTGGGAATGATGGGGTATGGGAGGCGTAGAGAGTGAGCTATGTTGTGAAGACGTACGTTCATGCTGAATATTGGTTTTATTTGCAGATACTTCGCTGCTAATATATTTTCGGAAATCAGGAGATGCTCAATTGGCCCCAGAGTTGTGAAAGGCAACAGCGTTTTAAAGTGAATAGATTTCAGATCCAAGCCCATTGTGTAGCGTTGTGTCTCGAGAATTTTTCCCCGAAGGACGAAAATTCTTCTGTAGAGTCAATAAGGGTGAGACGGACTCCAAGTTCATATTTGTTCAGACCAAATTGAACTGATTTAAGCAGCAACCTGACATATGCGAGCCTTCACCGACAGAACCTCGTTCGATCCCGCTTAACGCACTGGAGCGCAGACCCACCCCTCGAGAACAATATCCAGCTCACCAGCAGCGGTGGAATTCATCTTGCAGAGGAAGCTCCTCACGTGAGTGGAATCGCCGCACGCCGTGTCGACCAACGCGCCGCTCGAGAGAAAGAGCATGCACGCCTCCAGGCCCGAGTTCATTCCGTTGGGCTCCCCGCCGCCCCAGGCTCCTTCAGGCACGCCGACTTCCGCGTATCAACGGAGGCAAGTGATCCTTGTGGAGGGTCCAGCCCAGGGATCCCTTGCATTCGGACCGGAGGTCGCCCGAGTCCATCCCGTTCCACCAGGAGCCACAGGGACAGACGTAGTTCGCGCTGTCTCCGAGGGAATATTTAGTTGATATGCCCTTCAGAGTGATTGAGGTATTTGGATGGCTGGGTGGTGGGTCACAGTCTGTCGAAAGTCAATGGTTTTTAGAATGAATATTTGCAATCAAGGTGAAAATAGTCTTTTTTTCCCTTACAGAAAATGTGAAAATAAATACATATCATGAGAAGGCCAGGTTAATGATCAGACGTGCCTTGAGAGGTCTTTATCAAGCTGTATTTAGTATATGAGGAATGAAGGGAAGCAAAATATGCTTTTGTGGTGGGAATGATGGGGTATGGGAGGCGTAGAGAGTGAGCTATGTTGTGAAAACGTACGTTCATGCTGAATATTGGTTTTATTTGCAGATACTTCGCTGTTAATATATTTTCGGAAATCAGGAGATGCTCAATTGGCCCCAGAGTTGTGAAAGGCAACAGCGTTTTAAAGTGAATAGATTTCAGATCGAAGCCCATTGTGTAGCGTTGTGTCTCGAGAATTTTTCGCTGAAGGACGAAAATTCTTCTGTAGAGTCAATAAGGGTGAGACGGACTCCAAGTTCATATTTGTTCAGACCAAATTGAACTGATTTAAGCAGCAACCTCACATATGCGAGCCTTCACCGACAGAACCTCGTTCGATCCCGCTTAACGCACTGGAGCGCAGACCCACCGCTCGAGGACAATATCCAGCTCACCAGCAGCGGTGGAATTCATCTCGCAGAGGAAGCTCTTCACGTGAGTAGAATCGCCGCACGCCGTGTCGACCAACGCGCCGCTCGAGAGAAAGAGCATGCACGCCTCCAGGCCCGAGTTCATTCCGTTGGGCTCCCCGCCGCCCCAGGCTCCTTCAGGCACGCCGACTTCCGCGTTCCATCTCGCTCTTAGTGCCGTGTTGTTCAGCCGGTTCCCGTTGGTGCTGCGGCAATGGGCGAGCAAGGCACCATAACCTCCGTCAAAACAATGAGAAAAACTTCGGATGGTCCATGGCTAATGGCCTTTAGCATCTACCGATGTTCTTTAATGTCGACCGCATACTTCATGAGTAAACGAGTGTAGGAAGCAATGATGCATCTTTCAATACGGGATTATTTACGCATATTAAATGCATTTATTTCTCGCTCTGGAAACTAGTTTATTTCTGAAGCTGTCACGGACAATTGCGAGACCCGGAACTCGTCTCGGGTAAAACAGGCAAGTGAATAATTAATCGTATTTTAATTCTGAATGATCGGAATGAAGCCCATACTCCAAGACAGAGGACACGGTGCCTCCTAAGGCGACATTCAGAAAAGACGAGAGCGAATAGACGTAGTTCTTCATCGTCGTCCAACTCCCAATGAAGTCCCTGGGAACGGCGAGGCTTCCGTTGAGGACCTCCCCGCAGACCCTCTCTCCATCCCACAGCGTCGTTTTGCTCTGCACGTCCACCAGGGCAAAGACCTTCGGATTCCCGTCTGATGTTGTCAAGGTCAGGTTCGGACTGGAAACAATTACCCCTGTTGGGAGAAATTTTTTTTTGTCCTCGTCGCCAACGGTTTCACTGATATCGATTGAGCTACTTCTAAGGCGACCTATGGGGTATATGGTCATTCGGGTAAAATGGCTCATTGCAATGTATCCCATAGCAGAATGAAAATATTTCTTTTTGGCGACTTTTAATATAGTTGTCTCGAAGAGTAAATGCAATTGCGGAAAAGTTATGACTTATTCATTAATCCAATGCTCGTCGGAATTCGGGATGAATCGATGTTTTGAGGTCATATGCGAGGTGTTCATCGTGTTCGAGTGCGTTTCACACCTACCATGAACGTCTTTGGTCTTTTCGTCAGAAGTGGCCGTTTTACCCCAACAATAGAGTTGATACGGCCAGTTTGTGAGCAGGACATAGAAGTGGATTTAGCAAAATTATTTATCCTGCTGTATAATTAAAATGGACTATTCTGATTTGGAATCATTAATTAACATTAATCAACATTGAAGCTGCTAAGATGTATGATCGGGGAGGGGGCGATGAAAGGGATGAGGAATATTCGCGGAATTACCTGACGGATTTCCTCCTGGCGACAAGCTGGCTTGTCTCTCAAATGTTTCTGAAAATCAAATGCTTGAATTTGGGGTGGGCTTTGGGGAAGAACAGGTTTCAGCGTGCCATCTGGGCCGCAAGAAAACCTGTCGCTTCCTGTCTCTCTTCCGTCTATGCGAATGTTTCTTTTAGGACGTTCGCCCTCATTTGGTTTTCGAAAGGGGACATTTATGGAGTAACAGGAAGAAAAGAAGTGGGAGAGCCCATTTGGCTTTCATCGTCGAGGAGAGAGAATCTAATGTCTGTCCCGGAACAGGAAGGAGTCCTTTTATCTTTTTATCGACAAAAGAAGATTGTAGGACGCACCGGTCACGTAGGAAGGGCGAAATGGGACGAAGAGCAGAAAGAGGAGGTTCACACTTAGCCCCATTTCCTAACGCGATGACAGATCCGGCAGCATGCCAACGAGCACGGTGGGATCCCGTCAGCTTGTGGATCGGCGGGGCGAATGGGTAGGGGAGGGAAAACTGGATTCAGATGTATTCTTGCTAATGGCAAGCAGAATGGCATTGTCATCCGTATCAAGGCGACTCCCAACGTCACAGACGACGAGATCGATCCGACTACCATCGTTGCAATGATGGTTTCTCGTATTTCCTCGTAGTATCAAAGTGTAACTTAATAATGGGTAATGGTGTAATGGGTAGAAGTCTATTGGTCATTTGAGTAAGAGATAATATTCATATACACTCAAGTTTCTGGAGATAATATTCATACTGCAAAACCGGAATCAAATCGGAAATTCGCCAAAAATCCACGCACCCAATTCATATTCTCAAAATATATAATGCCCTACCTCCAGCTCCCTTTCCACCTTCCAGATAAGGAGTCCGTGGGATAGGGAATTTCTTCACTCTCACTGTCTCTTCAATGCACGCTTTCCTTTACGAAACTGAATTTATTCGACTTTGTGAAAAGATTCTTAATTAGCTCCTAGTAGTGAATGACTCCTGCCTGTTCGCCATGAAACAATGGTTATCAAGATCGGAAAAGTAAGAATCCATTGAACTAGAGAATGATATGCAGAATAAACTCGGCAAATTACTTCACAAATCATCTGCTTTGCTCACGGCATATAACACGGGCCACGGTTTTAGGACATATTTTAGAGCATATAAATTCACGTAAAACACTTGAGAAAATACTTTTTCTGTAGTTGACGATCGAAAAGGCCCTAATGAAATATCTTTGAATTTCTGAAACACATTTGAAAGGCCCAGGTCACATCACAACCATTACAAGAGTAATTACAATTACCAAAACCATTACAATTACAGTACAAGATCATCTTGTGGTTGCGGGTGGGGGGAGCCAACTTCGCAGCATTGTTGCGCGTGTAATCTTGCGAACATCTGCGATCTTTGTGTGGTTGTCATCCATCTCCGCCCAAACAGCATGTTCATGTTAATTTTACGTAAGATGAATGTAAATTTTTTGTCCATTGTATATCATTTTTACGCAAACCAATGTCAAGAAAATGTCAATATGTTTGCTGAAATGTCACCTCTGTGATACGTAAACGGTGATATAAAATTAACGCCAATTTTACGTAAAATTGACATTCCCGTTTGCATTCCAAACAGCATGTTTACATTCATTTTACATAAGATTGATGTTAATTTTCCCCTGGCACTCATGCGTATTTAAAGAGCCAATCAGTACCATTTTATATGCAATTGAATCTCCTATTCCTTTAGGTTCTTTAGGGTGGTTGGACGAGTACACGAGTACTCATCCTAACCTCACTCAAGAGTACCAAAGTGACCTACTGCTTTTCTATTATGCTTTTCTTCGTGGCATTACTTTTCTTCTCGATTCATCCTCCTTTTACCCATCGTTGTGGCAACATAGCTACGTTGAAAAATCAATCATCTCTCAACCTTGACCAGACGTCATTGGTCGAATGATTTAGCTTACTAATTATGGAATCTGACCACTAAGAATATCGTCTGACATTGCGTGTATGTTGCGGATGCTCATGGCTGTCTTATTCCGTTTTTATTTCCATCCCACGGGGCCCATATGGGCATATAACAGGTTTTTCATATGAATTTCCAGTGTGTTTTTTCTGAAGAAATTTATTCCATTAGCGTGGCACAACATAATCTACAGAGAAAACCTAGGTGATGCCCTCAGGCTTCGGCGATAGTAGGAGAAAGCCAATTGCACATGAGAGTAATAACGATTTCGATCCCTCCTAACCTCTGAGTACCGCGGCCGAACGTTTCAATCTACGCTGAGCAAATAAGACATATTCCGAATACGATCAGCGGTAAAGAAGACATTGGGCATGGACTGGCCTTGGGGCAGTTACGAAGTGCGTTCAACTGTGATTATTTTCCATTTAGAATTCTTTTACCAGTAATCGCTCAGCAATCCAGTGAACAAAATCGAAATTCACCGTCTTATCACCACGTATGTACACGGCTTTCGACAAGTATATTATAATTTCATGCTTTCCTCATATACAGTATAATGCATAGTTTGCATAAAAAGTGGAAGCATGATAAGAAAACCTCATATCATATCAAGAAAGCCAGTACTTGATAGCATTTGTAAGATGCGGGGAACAAGGGTTCCATCTAGTGAGGAATCTTGGTACTACAACTACGGGATTGTTAGCTAAAGTTTCGTATGGATGGTGTGGTGTTAATGTTGCATGAACTTGATACAATGTACTTCAGGTCAGTTGGAGTGACGAATAATTAATGTAAAATGCACGTACCCTTTGGTGCTGTAAATATAGGAACTTAAATTTTTCGTAAACGTGAAGTCATTTTCATGGCAATCGCAAGAAATTTGCACTGTTTGCAAAAATTGATATCTTGTTAAAGTAAACATGGTGCTTGTACTAACCACCCTAATATTTTCAAAGGAATTTGAGATATCGATGGAAATGTTTCTTTCCTCCAGGTAAAAGCTTTCTCCTTAGGACGTTTAGAAATCCCGTGCGTTACATACTTATCCCTTTGTCGTCCAAGGACACTCAGTTTCCGGCCCTGAATATGCTGAATTTTGAAGATAGCTAATACAGAAATGAAGCCCACAGGCGTAGGCACTTTAAAATACATCAACTCTAATCGTTCCAACAATGCATATGGGGATTAAACGGTGAAGTCCTTCCGGGATAGAAACGCCACTGTATCCCAAGACCTGTATAGTAGAAGCGCCCACTCAGAAGACCAATTGCAAGCAGGGAAGAGCCAGGAGAAAACCACATCATATCGTGTCAATAGTAAAAAATAATAATCTTCATTTGGCGTGATTTCAGCACTGGACTAACAATTGCATTTTAAAATTTTTCATTGCGAAAGTACCTCGAAGAAGGCTTGTGTTTTATTAGGTATATATTTAATTACTGGTGTCACACGGAATAGGGGTGAATAATTCTTTCAGAGATGGTTACATTCAAATTCATATTTTTTAAAATAATTATTCCTTGAAATCCAATATAAACCAAATATCTGTCAGGTATCACTCCAGGAAAGATGATGAAGGCCGGTGAAGAGGCAGCATCAGTTCTCGATCCCCTCAAGAGATGGCCGCAGCAAGTAAAGAGTCCTTCTCCATCCCCTCGAGGTATGACGCCATCATCCAGTTCTTTTATCTCCATCCCTTCCAAACATGGTGCAATTCCATCTCCGCCAGAAGCCATCTGAAAGCTGTCCTTTATTCAAAACAAAAACATGTAGGGAATTCGCCACTATTCCCCACTTTCCAAAGGGCTTGCCTCTTCCCCTTCACATGGAGATATCCACGTCCCCTCCTTTAGGCTTCTTTTGCATTCGCCTTGCAAAACGTGCAAGCCGGTCAGCGAACGGATTCCTTTCTTCTCATTCCCCGCTGCAATTTCACACCATGCAGTGTGGATTTCCTTTCCATAACAGTCAAACCTCCTAATTTAGTTAAATGATTCCTAATTAGCTCATTAAATGAAATTACTTCTCCCTGTTTCTCATGCGACCGGACGGAACCAGACCGGGCAAGGAAGAATCCATCGATGAATGATGAAAACAGATGAAAACTTACCCCAGAGAATTCCAAGTAATCCGGGAGTGGAAGCGGGTTTTCCCCATTCCAAAAGGACGAGCACGCCTTTCCTATTATTCCATGCCTGTCATCGATAAATTCCCGCACGTGCTTCTCTCATACAGGTCATAAAACATTGATGCAGGAGCCACCTCATCAATCACACCACAGGTAGAACACAAAAGGTGGAAGGCGACGATTGATGCAGACAGATTGCAAATGGAATGATGAAAATGAACCGTGAAATTCCGCTATGAGGATCTATTGGAGCACAAAGAAAGGCTATTTCTACATACTATTTTTGCCTTCGGTTCTGAAGGAAACTCGTTACTTTTTTTTAAATGAATTATAATCCTGTCATATTTATTTCCGTCGAAAAACCTTTCTCGGATGTGTGCAGAATGCGACGATGATTATGATGATGTTGATGCATCATCGTTATGATGTCGATAGTATTGGTGATACTACGAAATGGAATGCGAGTCGGTAAGCAAGAAACTCACGATCGCAGTTCGCGAGAGCAGGCGTCCATTCCCCCGTGGAATCGCAACGAACTTCCCCGCTCCTTCCAGGATCCGCGAGGCAGAAGAATCGGAAGGTCCTCCCGACCTCCCTCGACTTCCCGTCCCAGTCGGAGCTGATCTCGCCAGGCGCTGCCAGCCGGGGGTCGCCGACGCACTCCGTGAAAGTGCAATTCGCGAGGGGTTCCCATTCTCCCGTTGGGAGGCAGGACACAGTGAGGTCTATCCCTGATCTCTCAAACTCCATCCCCGAAGGACACGAATAGCTGGCACGGGATCCTATGACTCTTGATCCATTCCAGACTCTAGCACCTCCCAAGGGAGGGTCAGGTGGATCAGAATTGCATTCCACTGATATACAGACATCATCCAGAGGTTGCCAACGTCCATCTCGGAGACATACGCTGTGCAATTCAGAGGAGCTCGACTTGGAGAATCTGCGGCTCTCCAAACAGGAGTATTTAATGATAGTGCCGACGGCCCTGAAATCACCATTCCAGTCCCATACGGATGCCTGAGGTGGATTCGGAGGATCGTCAGGGCAGAAAGCCCAATCGCATCCCAGCATCGTCTCCCACTCTCCATTGCTCAAGCAACGAATGCGTTGCTCGCTCGAATTGCCTTGAAAACTCTTGTACGCATCGCATCTGTAAGTGACATTGTCTCCGGCTCTGAAAGATGTTCCACTCGAGTACAAAGGCACGGCTCCCGTTATATTTGGGGGATTTTGAGGACAGAAGACCCAGTTGCAGCTGTCAGTGATGTTTTCCCAATATCCGGTTGAGAGGCAAGTGATGATTTTCTTCGTGACATTATCAGGAAAGCTCTTGTTTGTATCGCATTGGTATGTGACATCGTCCCCGACTCGGAAAGATGTTCCACTCGAGTAATTGGGCACGGCCCCCGTTACATTCGGGGGACCGTGGAAACAACGCGAAGGAACGCACTCCCAAGGCAATGGTTCCCACGTCATATTCGCCTGAAGTCCCCGACTCGGAAAGATGTTCCACTCGAGTAATTGGGCACGGCCCCCGTTACATTCGGGGGACCGTGGAAACAACGCGAAGGAACGCACTCCCAAGGCAATGGTTCCCACGACATATTCGCCTGACAACGACTCCGAATCTCGATCACTTCCAAACCATCTTCGCTTTTCGTGTAGTTCCTCGTCTGGACTTGCGATCGAGCGACCGAGAATCGATACCCCGTGTGACAAGTGAATGTGCTACTGTTCCCGATGAACCTCTCCTTCTCATCCCATACGAAATCCATATTTTGCATAGGTTGTGGGGGATTCGAAGGGCAATAGAAGGGTACGCATGCTTCAATCTCGGACCAATTTCCCGTGGTATCGCAAATGGACTCCTTCGTCGCATTCGGGTCGGAATCCGAAGGATAAACGTATCCCGGTTCGCACTTGTAGACGGCCGTGGCATTTAACAGCTGGGAATTCGGCTGCCACGAGAAACGGAAGGCGTGGTTCACCTCAGTCGCTGGTTCGTGGCGGCATTCCTGCGGGATGCACGTGACGTTGTTATGCCTCCACTGGTCGTCGATGCACTGGAACGAGGGATTTTCCGGCATGGACGCGCCGTCGATGCTGCTGGTGTAGTTCGTTTTGCAGGTGAAGGAGAGAGTGTTTCCGGTGATGACGTTGGAACAGTAGGCGTTTGCGATGGAGAGTTGGGTTTCGTCGCTTCCGCAGCCTTGAATAATGGAACAAAAGAGCCGTCAAGGATACACTGGTGGTTCTTATTCACCATGCTATGAAATGAAAGAATTCATTTATCGTAAACCGTTTCCAATCCTTCGGCGTCGGGATCGGTTTTCCAAGGTAAACGGGTTTCAGTACTTAACAATAGATTTCTTAAAGGACCCATATCCCAAGCAGCAGGTTTATGGTAATTTTATGTAAACCGAACGTAAATTTTTTGTCCATTTGATATCTATTTTACACAAACCATTATCAAGATGATGTCAACATTTTTGCAGAAATGCCACCTCTGTAATGCGTAAACGGTGATATAAAATTAACGTAAATTTTACGTAAAATAGACATTCCCGTTTGCTATAGGTCCTATAGCGAACCCAATTGGCCCTATAGGGAACCCAATAGGTCCCAATCTGAACCCTATGGGGTCTATAGGAACCTACAGGATTCCTATATATTCCTAAAGAAATATACAGGAATGCTATGAAGCATTTTCGTAAGGGACCCCAACTAGGAAATGAATTTAGAGGAAAAAGCAGCGCAATATCAGCCCAATATTGACACCGGTCGTCATCCCGTTTGGTCGTGATCCCGGGGTTATACCTCGTATAAGTCAGGTATCCTATAGGTCCCTATAGAGATCCAATAGGTTTTTCGTATTTGATGAACCTATAAGGAAAGTCTACAGGTTTCTTATATGAAATACCTATAGCCTTCCTCTAGGACTTTTTCGTAAGGGTGCTCAAAACTTGAATTGGCCCACTCGACGGCCACTTAGTGTCCTTATTTGGGTCTTGAACATCCTGAGATACTTCGCAGGTCGAACTCGTTCTTCGTCTCGTGAAGGTCCGTCGGAAAAGATCGCGAAGAGAGTTTCGCGATCGCGATCATGCGACTCACCTTCGACGCAGGTCGTCATGGAGCGTATGTCGTATCCGATGTTGCCGCGGCACCAGAAGTCTCGGCGCCTCGTGCCCGTTCCCTGCCAGACTTGGCCGCAGCGGCAGTAGGCTCGCGCCGGTTCCCCGTGCGGCGTCGGGCCGGGCGGGCGCCAGGAGAAATTCCGCATGGAAGGGAATTCCGGGCAGCCTGTCAAACCAAAAAGCCAGGGTCGCGTAACGACATTGACGAGTTTGAACCCATACGCCGATTCAACCTCGCGTGTCTCAAGTTCAAGGTCATTTCCGAAGGGAATTAAGCTTTAATTGACATGCATGATCCTCTTCGAGCGTCGGATGCCCACGTTCTGTCGACAGAACAGCGCGACCGTTTTCAATATGATTTCGCTTGCAGATAGGAAAATACTCGTAACTAATGGCTTCGTGCAAATCTGGTCACAAGTCATTTGAATGGGAAAATATAGAAGCCGTTTCCTCGTAATCTTCGTAACTGACTTGGACTACCAAAGTTTGGCTAGGTCCCGCGATGTTGAATGAGAATCTCATCCGAAGATCGTATGCACTCTTCCATTTTTAAGCGATTATGAAATGACAAAACGTTTATATTTTCTGAGTTCATCGAAATAATATCATTACTTTTTGAATCTTGCTCTGACTGAAGCCGTGGAACTCGGAAGACATCTGTGATTATACGTGCAAAATGCCCACGGGGCATTAAAATGAAGAAATCCTCGACTGACTATCATCGACGTGGAGTTGGCAGAGGGCCCAGGGTAACGGTTGGGAGCAGTTCGCGTCGCGGAATCCCACGTCGGCGAAGACGTCCAGAACGGAACAGTAGCCGTTCTTGGGGTCGTTCGGGTGGCCTGGGGAGAACAGGCCACCTGGGATCGGGTGGCCGTCCTGGAATGTCCAGAAGTTCCCCGGATCGTAGGGACCATCTTCGGGCAGATTCCCTTCCTTCCAATTCTTCCTGCGAGCAAATTAAATTCAATCGGGAATTTTATTTTCTACTTTTTCCTCATTTTTTTCTCCTCTCTCCCTTATTCTCTCCCATTTTCTCATTTTCCCGCAGTTTTCTTATCTTAAAGCCACTCTCCCTTATTGCTCGATTGTTACATATTTTTCCGACATGAAGTCGCTGTTCGGTGTTAATAGATCAATCTGAGCTGGAAAACAGTTCTATGCGGTGAGGTGCATCAACAATTGTTCAATCTAGAAAACAGCTATTAATTTAGTCGATTAATTTAGCGGCTGTCTGAGCGGGACTCGTGGAATTCGCTGCAATTAACTCGAAACTCACAATATGGTGTACGGGAGCGGAGCGAGACCGTCGTTCAGATATTTCCGGATGGTGCATGGCAAAAAATCCAACTCCGTCCTGTTTGTCACTTCCGGCAACCCTGCTGCATCGAAATGTTGGTGACAGAAGGCGGCAGCTCCGAAGTTCCCGTCGAGGAATCCTGCTTTTGGCTTCGCAAGCACGAAACTCTTGTTCTCGACTTCAAAATATGGGTAAACTGGAAGAACGGAAGACCACCGATTAATTATATTAAGCGACTTAATTACATTAAGCGGTTGAGCAAGCCCACTCATCAAGGTGAGATCGGTCACCTTCCTCGCAAGGAACGAATCCCTTCGGAGTCCAGGCGAGATCTTCGGCGCAGGCGAGCGGAAGCTGGAGGGATTCGTTGTGGATGCAGTAGACCGTGGAGCCCACGGAATAACGATCGGGGAAGGCTGTTGCGTTCCAGTCACCGGGCGGGGAGCATGCTGGGACGTAAACTGCCGGAAAGGAAAAAGGGGATGGAGGCGCTGTCAGACTCGTTCGGAGGAAATTAATCAAATATCATTTTAAAATTGAACAGTGGAAAATAAAGGGATGAGAAAAATGGAATGATTATGGGAAATATTGAAAGTGCGTCGCTGTCTTTCATCGATGACTTTCGAGACACACGAACCTTAACCTCTCAGCGGCACAAACTGCACGAAAAAAAAGTGTTCCTTCCTCGGGACACAATCGCCGTTGTTCCGATTTTCAACCTCGTATTTCGCCCTAAAGAAGGAAGTCCAAAGATAATTGAGGCACACTCACCGGAGCAGTCGAGATGAACTTGCATCGCCCAAGTGCCGTTTCTGCATACGATCACCGTCTCATTCTCACCGTCAGAGAATCGCTGTAAGGGAGAAGAGCACAAAAGACGAAAGCGAATAGACGTAGTTCTTCATCGTCGGCCAACTCCCATTGAAGTCCCTGGGAACGGCGAGGCTTCCGTTGAGGACCTCCCCGCAGACCCTCTCTCCATCCCACAGCGTCGTTTTGCCCTGCACGTCCACCAGGGCAAACACCTTCGGATTCCCGTCTGATGCTGTCAAGGTCAGGTTCGGACTGGAAACCCTTACCCCTGTTGGGAGAATTTTTTTTTTTTGTCCTCGTCGAAAACGGTTACACTGATATCGATGGAGCTACTTCTAAGGCGACCAATGGGGTATATGGTCATTCGGGTAAAATGGCTCATTGCAATGTATCCCATAGCAGAATGAAAATTTATTTTTGGCGAATTTTAATATAGTTGTCTCGAAGAGTAAATGCAATTGCGGAGAAGTTATGACTTATTCACTAATCCAATGCTCGCCGGAATTCGGGATGAGTCGATGTTTTGAGGTTATATGCGAGGTGTTCATCGTGTTCGAGTGCGTTTCACACCTACCATGAAAGTCTTTGGTCTTTTCTTCAGAAGTGGCCGTTTTACCCCAACTATTGAGTTAATACGGCCTCTCCGGACGAGCTTGGATTCGTTCCTTTATCTCTCGGAATCGATATGATTGCTGTGCCGGACAATTATATGGATATATATACGTGTGGTATATATATAGTATGGTTCTCCCTGGTATTCATGCGACCTATCGAACGGAAAGGACAATGCGTAAAACATTATCTCAATCCCTTAATCCACGGATTAAGGGATTGAGTCCACGGTCCACGAACTGGAAATCCCGGCCTGGAAATCGGCCATCTCGTTTTTCTCTCGGAGACAATTCAGAGAATCGAAGTTGAGCGCGGCCCACGTTTTCTGGCTATGAATTCGCTTCCAATAGTCCCAATAGTCTTCTCTCCCCTAGACACTTTTTGGTCGAAGAAAGGTAGGTCTGGGCTTGAATACAGTTTGCGGGCAGGACATAGAAGTGGATTTAGCAAAATTAATTATCCTGCTGTATAATTAAAATTTACTCTTCTGATTTGGAATCATTAATTAACATTAATTAACATTGAAGCTGCTAAGATGTATGATCGGGGAGGGGGCGATGAAAGGGATGAGGAATATTCACGGAATTTTTCCAGGAATGCGCGATGTTATTTACACCATCGAAACCACTTCATTCCCATGCGAATACACAAAAACACTAGCGCCAGGAGTGACATCTGTGTGGGCCGCATGATGGTCTGCCTTTTGACCTGCCGGATTTCCTCCTGGCGACAAGCTGGCTTGTCTCTCAAATGTTTCTGAAAATCAATTGCTTGAATTTGGGGTGGGCTTTGGGGAAGAACAGTTTTCAGCGTGCCATCTGGGCCGCAAGAAAGCCTGTCGCTTCCTGTCTCTCTTCCGTCTATGCGAATGTTTCTTTTAGGACGTTCGCCCTCATTTGGTTTTCGAAAGGGGACATTTATGATGTAACAGGAAGAAAAGAAGTGGGATAGCCAATCGCCGAGGAGAGAGAATCTAATGTCTGTCCCGGAACAGGAAGGAGTCCTTTTATCCTTTCATCGACAGAAGAAGATTGTAGGGGAGGACGCACCGGTCACGTAGGAAGGGCGAAATGGGACGAAGAGCAGAAAGAAGAGTTTCACACCTAGCCCCATTTCCCCACGCGATGACGGATCCGGCTGCATGCCAACGAGCACGGTGGGATCCCGTCAGCTTGTGGCTCGGCGGGGCGAATGGGTAGGGGACGCAAAACTGGATTAAGGAATTCAGATGTATTCGTGCTAATGGCGAGCAGAATGGCATTGTCATCCGTATCAAGGCGACTCCCAACGTCACAGACGACGAGATCGATCTGACTGCCTTCGTTGCAATGATGGTTTCTCGTATTTCCTCGTAGTATCAAAGTGTAACCTAATGTAGTCATGGGTCTAGTGGTCATTTGAGCAAGAGATAATATTCATATACACTCACGTTTCTGATGATAAAATTCATTCTGCCAAATTTTCCAGTGGTGAAAATCTGAAATTCGCCACAAATCCATGCACCCAATTCATATTCTCAAAATATATAATGCCCTACTCCCAGCTCCCTTTCCAGATAAGGCGTCCCTGAGAGGGCGAATTTCTTCTGTCTCTTACTGTCTCTTCAATGCACGCTTTCCTTTACAAAACAGAGAATTTATTCAACTTTTTGAGAAGATTCATAATTAGCTCCTTGTAGTGGATGACTCCTGCCTGTTCGCCATGAAATCATGGTTATCAAGATCGGAAAAGTAAGAATCCATTGAACAAGGAAATGAAATACAGAATAAACTCCGCAAATTACTTCACCACAAATCATATGCTTTGCTCACGGCATATAACACGGGCCACGGTTTAAGGACATTTTAGAATGCATAAATTCACTGTGCTAAATATTAGCGTAAAACGCTTGAGAAAATACTTTTTCTGCAGTTGACGATCGAGAAGGCCCGAATGAAATATCTTTGAATTCCTGAAACACATCTGAAAAGCCCAGGTCGTATCACAACCATTACATTGGTACAATGTAATGGTAGTTGCGGGTGGGGGGAGCAAACTTCGCGGGGATTGCACGTGTATGTCATAGTATCTTGCTACACAGATGCGAACATCTGCGATCTTCGTGTGGTTGCCATCCATCTTCGCATGCTAAGATTTCCATCTATGGCGTCATCATGAGAGGAGGAGTTCTTCGACCCTCCAGGGATGGCGCTGGCACAACAGCTTGGTTCCTGATACCCGAGAGATTCCGTCAACAACAGGGTCCTCAGTTCGTCATGCCCTCATGAGATGGTGCCAGAAACAGCGTACTGAGTTCCAGATCCTCTCCAGATAGGAAGACTGCGACAGGAGCCTCAGAACTTCATTTCCCTCCCGAGTTGGCGCTGAATTGCTGGTGTTGGAAGTCCTCTCAATGAATATTTCGTTGGTTCTTGTCACTTTCGGTCTTCCTGGCAAAATGTAACTCCAATAAGCACTTTTAAGCATTAGAAATACGCACAATCCCTCAAACCCAATCCATATTCTCAACAAGTACAATGAACAAGGCCAAGGACTCACCCGTCGGTGGTGATCAGGTCCGCGGAGACTGGCGTCGAACGAGACCAAGCTGGGACTATTCAGAATGCCCGCTTGAAACCCCTTTTATATCCTTCCTTTCCCCCTTCGATGCACCGGTCGACCTTGGCACTCCCCCTTCCCACGCAGATATCCATCTCCCCTACTTCCGGCTTCCTTTCCACCTTCCCCCTTGCCCTGATAATGAGTCCTTTGGCTGATGAATTCTTTCCCTCTCGTTTCTCGCTCTCTCTTCGAAACATGCAATGCCCTTTGCACAACAGTGAACCTTGCCGACTTAGTGAAACGATTCATAAATAGCTCCTGGTATTGCATGACTCCTGCCTGTTCGCCATGGAACAAGGGTTAGCCAGATCAGACGAGGAAGAATGAATTGATTTCGGCAATGTAATTCAGAATAAACTTTGCATGGAGTTCGTCACCTCAAATTCGTCTTTACTTCCTCGTTTCAATGCTCTGCGTCTTCTTCCTTTCCTACATATAGATTAATTCACTTCGCCTGTGCTGCATGTAAATCCTCAATTGAAATGAAAATACAATTGAGAAATGACTTTGAATTTAGGCTAATGGAATGACGTTGAATGACGGTTTTCAACGTTTCAGATGTTTCACCGTGAGAAAGCCATCTTGGGGCATGTCGAGGGACGATCGATCCCTCGTTCTTCCATTCATTTCCCTAAGTCATCGGATCGATTTGCTCGTGGCATGTAAAATGGGTCCGGACTTCAAGACAAAGTTAAGAGGGCACGAGTTTCCGGTGCTATATTATTTAAATTCTGTGTTAAATTCTTGCTGCTGGAATAAAACTAATTCATGGTAAGACAGAAGGAAAGCGATGCGATAACACGCGGCACGAGAGAATAATGAAGCTGACCTCAGTGACGAAGATGCATAGAGCATGCATTAGAGTGGAGATACTCATGAGGTTCATTCACCAAGGTCGGATGCGATAATCAGAAGAGAATATTCATGAGGAGTGCAATATCTTGTGATTCTTCGGATGATGAAGTCGTGAGGCATCCTGCAAAGCTCGATGCCAGCCCTCTTCACGCGACATTGCTGACCACTCAGACGATCCAAGACGTCCAGGAGCAAGATGAGGAACTAGGGAAGAACGATTTAAAAAAAAAACATGAGTGTTATCTGTTGGTGGAAGGAAGCAAAGTTTTATGAGATTTAAAGACGCAGACTTCGCACAGGTTATTTTGCTTTACTAATCCCAGAAACGGAATATTCCTTCTGAATTGCTGAAAGAGGATGAAGAAAAGTGGGAGGAAAAGAAAAAAAATTATCAGAAATAATTCTATTAATTAATTTGGACAATCCTGTAGAGTGGCTTCCGCTTGATCAATCTGTCAGCTCGGTCGCATTGCCAGTCCATTCTTCAGCATTGAGGGCTGCGCATGTGAATCACAAAAGGTTAATAGGAGAGCAATATTTAACGTTCCGAAGACATAGAGACTAATAATAATGAAAAGGAAAACATGCAGGATTTTGCTTGAAGCACGAACTCCTCTCTCCAGCGATTTCCACCACACCTCATCTCCTGCGTTATAGAAAATATGGAATTAGGGAAGAGGGGATGAGTTCCATGGCGATTCATTAGCTATAATTACAATTCCTCGTCTCTTCTGTGTCCCATGGTAGAAAACTAGTCCTTCTCATTACTCATCGTGAATTTTAGGCAGAAAATGTATAAATATTAGTTATATGAAGAGGTCCCTCTTTTAAAACTATTCACCGCCTTGCTGTACCCTGCACAGTACCCAGAGAACAGTCGAGCAAACGTGCGAAAAAGGAAAATTGCATGGAAGAACTTACCTACGAGACTTGAATGAAAATGCCGAGATCCGATTTCGGTTCCATTATAGACGGAGGCCATCATCTGTGATCTACATCGTGCAATCTTTGAAAACGCCGCATATACGTACCTCAAACGTATTTGGGGTCCGAAAGCATTCACATCACTAATGTATTGCCATTCATTACGCACACAACCCATTCACACTAGGGAACAGCGTGGGGATATTGGGAACACATCGATGATGGAAAAATGAGAGAATAGACACACAAATACTTTGAACAGGTCACAGAACCATTGGAGAAGAAAAAGATACAATGAATTCTCCGATTAAGATTTAGGCTTCGATGGGACTGCGATAATTGAGACGAACTCTTCTGCCTCGATTTCTAAATTGACGTCCCTGTTAAATCACGGGGAATTCCTTCATATATCTTCTTCTTCAATAAATCACGTAAGTTGCATGCTAAATATTAAGTTGATGAGGTGGATGAAGTTGCAATATGTGACATCATAACTAGTAATGCTACAAAAGGGATTCTTCGAAAGATTGAAACTTACGGTCACAATCGAGAAGAGAAGGGGATGACCATTTCCCTGTTTCCTCGCAACGGCCAACTACAGTCGTTTGGAATGCTATGAGGCACATGTATTGGAAAGTGGTCCCGACTTTCCTCGACGTCCCATCCCAATTTGAAATGAAATGCATCGAAAGCAGCATCGGGTCCTCCAGGCATTCCACCCAGATGCATTTCTCGAGGGGTTCCCATTCTCCAGTTTCCAGGCAGGATAAGGTGAGTGTCTCGCCGGACGTCTCAAATTCCATCCCTCGAGGACAAGAATATCTAGGACGGTTGCCTGCAACGCTGGATCCATTCCAGAATCGAGCACCTCCGACAGGTGGATCAGGTGGATCGGAATGGCATTCCATTTCCAGGCAGACTTCATTTAGAGGCTGCCAACTCCCGTTTGGAAGGCATTCCTTCCTAACCTCTAGGGCTGTTCCATTGAACAAGTGGTTATCAGGACAGCGATAGGTGACACTGTATCCAACAGGGCTGAGATGGCCATTCCAATTCGAAAACCCTCCGTCCGGTGGTGGAGGTGGACTTCCAGGGCACTCGAACCAATTGCAGGTTTCATTTAATGTCTCCCACTGACCAGAAATGATGCAAGATTTCGTGACATTTCGACCCTCCGGAAAGGTCATGTGATCTGGGCAAGAGTATATCACATTGGTTCCGACTTCAAAGGATCCATTCCAGTCAAAAGTGACACCACCTGAGGGTTCAAAATGATGCAAGATTTCGTGACATTTCGACCCTCCGGAAAGGTCATGTGATCTGGGCAAGAGTATATCACATTGGTTCCGACTTCAAAGGATCCATTCCAGTCAAAAGTGACACCACCTGAGGGTTCAGGAGGGCCTTTGTCACACTGCATCGAAATGCATTTATGTTTCAACGGGGCCCAAAATCCGCTCTGCAGGCATTTCAGTACTAGGTGGTTATTTGAAACATTAGCAGGATAGAACTGGAAATGCTCATTGCATTTGTATGTCACATTTGAGCCCTGTATTGCGCAGCTTCCCGGATTCAAAATAATCAAGCCATTTTCCAGGTCAGGAGGCGGCTCTTCACACACAGTAATGCATGTTTCATTCAAAACTTCCCACTTCCCTCCCAGTTGGCAAGTTTTCCATACCGACCGAATACAACCCTGGAAAAGTTTACTGGGACCACACGAATACTCTGCCTGAGCACCCACATTCTTACTACCATTCCAGGATTTATTTCCTCCAGAGGGAGCTTCAGGTGGGTCCAAGGTGCATGGGACAGGTAGACATAATTCCAATAATTCCTCCCATGTTCCATTCGAAAGGCAATGCCTCAAAACATGGCCACTTCCAATGGATGAATTAAACGTGTAATGTTCTACACAAGTGTAGGTGGCGGCACTCCCAACTTCATTGTTCGGAACCCACGGTAAATTCCCATTTTTAGGAGGAGGAGGAGGATCCATCAAGCAGCGTGTCCAATGACAAGGTTCGTTAAGGCTCTCCCACTGCCCAGTCACAAGGCACGATTTATTTGTCGAATTCTGACCATTGGAGAATGCTTTTCCCTTGGGACAGAAGTATGTGACATTCATTCCTGCCAAGGATGAATTGTCCCATTCCATAGATACATTAAGAGGAGCGACCTCTGGTTGCTGATTACATTTCGGTCTATCGCAATAGTCTTCTAAAGGGAACCATGTCCCAGATTCAGCCATACATTCCGACTGTATGGAAGAAGTCTTGGACTTCGTGAATATGTAGTTTTGAATACAAATATATTTTACTATAGTGCCAACCGCTTTGTCTTTTCCATTCCAGTCCCACTCCGATGAGCTAGGTGCACTTGGGGGATTTTGTGGACAGAAGGTCCAAATGCAACCTTCCGTTATGTTTCCCCAATTTCCGGTTGACAGGCAAGTGATGTTTCTCTCCGTGGAATTATCAGGAAAGGTCTTGTTTTCATCGCATTGGTATGTGACATTGTCCCCAACACGATAATATGTTCCATTCGAGTAAATGGGCTTAGTTCCAGTTACATTTGGGGGATTTTGTGGACAGAAGGTCCAATTGCAACCTTCCGTTAAGTTTCCCCAATTTCCGGTTGACAGGCAAGTGATGTTTCTCTCCGTGGAATTATCAGGAAAGGTCTTGTTTTCATCGCATTGGTATGTGACATTGTACCCGACACGGAAAGATGTACCATTCGTGGAAATGAGTACAGCTCCCGTTACATTTGGGGGATTGCCGGAACAAATGGAAGGCACGCACTGCAAAGGTACATGCTCCCAAGTCATATTCGCCTGGCACCGGCTCTGAATCTTGATGACGTCCAATCCATCCTTGCTTTTTTCATAGTTACGATTCTGGAGTTTAGATTCATTCACGGAGAATCGGTATCCAACAAAACAGTCGTAGGTGCTGTTATTTCCGATGAGCCTCTCTTTCTTGTCCCATACTAATTTCATTGATTCATTGGCAGGTGGAGGGTCAGAAGGGCAGTAGGAAGGTACGCAGTCTTCCACCTCCGACCAGTATCCTGTGGTCTTACAGATGGATTTCTTCGTGGCATTCGAGTCGCGAATGGAAGAGTAGGTGTAACCAGATTCACACCTGTAGGTGGCTGTTGCATTGATCAGCTTGGAATTCTGCTTCCACGAGTGTAGGACCGCATGGTTCACCGATGGGGTTGGTTCATCGAAGCATTCGTAGAGGATGCACGTGATGTTGTTATGTCTCCACTGGTTTTCGATGCACTGGAATTTTGGATGTTCAGGCCAATGCAGCGAAACGCCGTCGATACTATTGTTGTAGTGCGTGTTGCACTTGTACGAGAGGATGCATCCGTTTAGAAGATCTAAGCAGTCTGCGTGCTCCAACGACGGTTGAGTTTCACTCTTCCCACAGGCTGGAAGATCAATTCACTATTGTTGCATGACTTAATTGACTTCATTTACAATTTCAACTTTAAGGCCAATTACTGTAACAGGAAATTTTGTTTAAATTGATAATATTTAACGAGCTGTATTATAGGGATTGTTGCTTTTGTATTAGGTGAATGCATTAATAATTAGTGTTAATTACAAAAATCCTTATTCATGTTCAATATTTTTCACTTTGAAATTGAAAAAATTTTGGCTAGAATTTACCTTATTTATTCAGATCATCATTTTCAAAATATAAAGCACCTAAAACCAATAGTTGCCTCTTGAAATGACTAAAAGTGATGAGGGTATAGGGCAACAATTTTCAGCCATCTCCTATCATTCCTACTACTTCAGGGCAGAAACTTTTAGATCGCCCCTCGTAGTAACTTAGTCCGGAGAGGCATTATTTGACGCGCCAACATGTCATGTAGTTCTCAAAGCATGTTGTGTCTTATGCATGTTACCTACTGAGTGAACTTAGTGCCTTTTCCCATACATTGGGAAAACATGCCATGCCTGAATTCTCCCATCGAAACCTGGAAGACACACTATTAAATTTCTTCCTCAGGAAACCCTCTGTGTAAACCATCAGGAGAAAGGAACTTGCGAATGCCCAACCAGTCAGTCTTCACATTTTGGACTTCTCCTTGCGACCAATTTTAGTACGAAAACAAGTTTCAATTAAGGTTTTAACATTTCCATTAGGCATATGGTACCTGTATGATTCTTATTTGGCCGACTCAGGCTTTTGTCCTACATTCCTGCCAAAATCATAATTTGGTCCATGTGAATTGCCACGGATACCATCTCCATGTCTTCTATAGTAATATCCGCTGGGAAAAGAGGGAAATTACTCATTAATCCCATAGATACTACTTGAGAATGGCAGTGTCAATGTGCTTGGGGGCGACCATTTTGAATGTTTTTTTCAGTTGCCCCAAAATCCAACCTATTCTAATAATACGGACGAGTATCCAATAGACCAATGGGAATCTTTGCTATTTGGTATCTATTTCTTTCGATCTGGAGCATGGCAGTGCGCATGCTCCAGACCGAAGGGAAGATGTGCCAAATGGCACCGACTCCCTTCGGTATATACCCTTTCAAGGCTGGACCAAAGGGAATTTCTGCCATTTGGCACCCATTCCCTTTGGTACAGGGCATGCACGGTTTCTTTCTCTAGGATAAAATATTTTTACCGTATGGAATATTTCCCCTTTAGACCTTCTCAATTCATGGAACCCCACATGAACGCAATAAATTAATTCACTGTCATCAATCTCTACTTAAGAATCCCTAAGAATCACCATAATACTTTTCTTGGAACAATGAGCCACCTTTTCCCCAATTCGAGATGAGTACTAATGCAATTCTTCATAATGGTCAATAAATATTTTAAGAAGGTTGTCAGCATCCAACTGCAAAAGTATCTCAAAGGGTATGCATAGTCAGATGGCGTGAAAACGCAAGACATGTGGCTTCACACTATGAGATTTCCTTGAAACACGATGGACTCGACAAATGCATATCCTGATGTACCTCAATTGTCTACATGGCTAAGGAGGTCTAGGGAAGAAATTATTGAGATCGGAAATATTTACTCTCGGACAGGAGGAATGCTTGTCCAATTTACCGATTGTCTCCATATATTTTGAGCAAACCAAGAAAATCAATGCCATTATGCACGTCAGTACGCAATATGAGGACCAAAATGTATACATATTTGGAAATGTGGCTAATTCAAATATCAATTTCTTAATCAAAACTTGTTGAAGAATTTAAATTTAGATACAAACACATATCTATGGAACTTTTTAATTTTTAATCTCTAAAACTCTCATTTAAAGATTGGTTTCAAAATGAGAAAAGCATAAGGTAATCGAAAAGTTAGGTCCGCCCTTTTTTAATGCCTGTCTCTGCTGCTCTCAATCGCTTCCGACAGACTCAGAAGTAATTAATGAATGGAATGCGGTGGTATGTAAACACGCTACTCCTTGCATAGACCTAACACTTATAATACGTTTCGAAATCTTCCCCCGAAGATATTCAGGCTTTTAGGCGAAAGTATTTGGAAATTACCTTCAATGCAAGTGGTCATGGAACGGATGTCATATTCAATATTTCCATAGCACGTGAAGCTTTTTTTCCTCGTCTCTGGTTCAGACCCAAGCCACACCTGACCGCAGCGACATCGGACTTGTACCGCTTCCCCATATGCCGTGTAGAGAGGCCAATGCGATGCGTATTTTGTCATGGTACGGAATTCCCCGCAACCTGTAGAAGCCAATTGTTTAGTTTCATCGTAACTCTTCCTTAGAAAAATGACGAGATCCCCGTGACAAATTATGCATCGCAATGAGGTCCCAACCTTGACAGAAAAAAGGAGATAGGGTTGTTAAAGTTGAAGTTGGAACTTTGTCTTTTCCACCCCTAAAAAATATTTGATATGGAAATGCATTGTCTACAGGAATTCCGGAAACTTAATTGCCGAAATATATTTTGGAATTTCGTTCCGTTTAGCTGCAGATTTGAGAGAAACGAGGTTTTAGGCACATAAATGGCAAAGTTCAAACTAGGAATTTTTCATTCAGATCATCCTGGGGAACTTGATTATCTAAGTAACATCAAACGCAGGAACGTGACATCTTTTCCATTACATTCGGTTCTACGTGTCTCTCTATTGTTGCTCATTCATACATAGCCTACATGTCAACTTTTCTCCGAGTTAGAAAAATATATGAAATATCGACTTTTTATGCAATGTCTGCTTTCAATTTAGAAGCTATTAGATGAAGCTGAAGAATTTTGAAATTAGGAAACGCCATTAAAACTCCAGGGAAATAATTTCACTTCCAATTTGAAGCCTTTTTCCTATGATTTTATAAATCCCCCAATTGAAGTCAAATGCAAAATTTGATTATGTAGAGTAGTCCTCAGAGTATAGAAAGGACAAGCAAAGTAAAAACTGACTATCGTTGACGTGGAGCTGACAGAGTGCCCAGTCGAGCGGCTGAGAGCAGTTCACGTCCCGGAATCCCCCATCGTTGAAGGGATCCAGAGCGGAACAATGTCCGTTTTCAGGGTCATTCGGATGACCCAGAGAAAACAGGTCATTTGATATAGGTTCTCCGTCCCGGAATTTCCAGAAACTGGTTGCATTATAGGAACCATATTTTGGCAGTTCCCCGTCCTTCCAAAGCTGTCTGGAAAGAAAGGATGTATATTTAGAAATCTAGAAACGTGCTAGCGAGCTAAATAAATACTACTCGATATTCCCCATTTCCCGGATTCCAGAGATAAATATGCAACATGGTTCATTTGTTCAGGGGGCCGGAAAAGCGGAGAAAGGGTTGGTCTATGATGGGAGCAAGATGCATAAAGAAGGTCGACACAGAGTACGGTGCGATTGTTACCACCGTTGCGGTAATCTCGAAAGAAGGCTCTCTCAATAATACTTTCCTCGAGACAGGACTTACTCCTGACTATTTTCAGAATGTCCTTCCTGAGCTGTCTGCTCTGATCGGTCCTGATCCGGAAGTTATTTTCATTTTGAATAATTCAAGGTTCACTTGAAATGCCCAACCATCCATGGCAATCATTCGATGAAGTTCTTGCCACCATGTACTTTTCATACCTTTCTCGGTGCCATTGAGCTCACACTCTCTGGATTTAAGGCAGAAAGCAGAAAAAATGTGAGCAGTGGACCGAACTCCATTTGTTACCGGGCTGCAGCTGCTGACCAAAGCTTGACAGTGGAGCTGCACAGGGTTCATACATAGTCAGAAGCTGCAATGGCAGCACTTCCTGTGTACACACCAATTACTCTCGGCGATGCTACGAGCATACATACCAAGAAAGAAAGCGTTTGGAATGAGAACCTTTAATGAAATGAACCCAGAGCTCGAATGAGAAATGTTTTCCTCCTGCTTTAGATCTTTATGTCTAACTTCCCGTCCTGAGATGTCAAAGCCTGCCAATGTCTGTATATGTTGCCGTTGATGAAAAATCCAGAATGTATGTGAAGGACATGTGATGTTTCGATAGAGGGAGAGTGGGCGAGAAAGATGGAGTGCCACCCATAGGGTCGCCTCGAAAGTCTGTCAGGATTCCAGGCGATTATCCCATCCAAAGAAGGGGATAACCCACCACTGAGTTTTTTCGCTGAAAGGGAAATTACTGAAAGCCTAAAGAGAATAAATTAATTCGAATATTCTCTCCCTTTGGGCCAAGTACAACTGTTCCTTACTGAGTGATTTGATCTTTAAATATAACTTACAATATGTTGTATGGGAGGGGAGCACATCCATCGTCAACGTATTTCATTATTGCCTGCGCGACAAGTCCAATGTCTGTTCTGTTCCTCAATTCCGGCAATCCTGTCGAATTGAATCGGTCGTGACAGAAAGCTGCAGCTCCAAAGTTCCCATCAAGAGGACCATTTTTCGGCTTCCCAAGCACGAAGCTTCCATTACCGACTTCGAAGTACGGGTACACTGGAAATAATCAATCGAAAGCAAATAATGGATGGGTGCCTTTCGTATCCAGTTGGAAAGAGAGAGTACAGTCTCTAACCTTCTTTGCATGGTGTGACATTTGTAGGATACCAGGTGAGATTCTCATTACAGGTGAGTGAAAGCTGGAGGGATTCATTGTGAATGCAGTAAACCATGGATCCCACAAGGTAATGGTCGGTGAAGGCTATGGCATCCTCGTCACCAGGCAACTTGCATGCTAGGACGGAAGGCCCGGCATGAAATGCTGAATACGAGTTCCCTCCAAGTACGAATGCAAAGGTAAGGAGAAAGAAATCACTTTGGGTCCCATTCAAGAATAGGGCAAGTGGTCGAACTTTGAAGTCTGAAATTCGTCGCAAAAATTATAAAATGCTGAATACGAGTTCCCTCCAAGTACGAATGCAAAGGTAGGGAGAAAGAAATCACTTTCGGTCCCATTCAAGAATTGGGCATGTGGTCGAACTTTGAAGTCTGAAATTCGTCGCAAAAATTATTTGATTTTTAAATTAATTTCTCTTAGTCTTACTCTGACTCCTAATAGGTCAACGAAAACGTATGTGATACAATAACCATCGAGAGCCAAACCAGAAGCCTTTTAGAAATTTGTCTCTTCTCTGCAAAAATACAAGGAAATGTCAGTTAATAATACATTAGAAATAAAATAAGGAACGGTATACCGTAATTTTTAATATTATTTTGCGCCATTTGTTAATTTCATTAGTGCAATTATATTGGTAACATAATATGATACAGTGGACAGATGCTTACTTGTATTTGGTTGAGGAATACATGCCATGGATATATTTATTGGTGTCCATTCCCCATTGTCCTGACATGTCCATGTCTCTAGGGTATNCCATTTGTTAATTTCATTAGTGCAATTATATTGGTAACATAATATGATACAGTGGACAGATGCTTACTTGTATTTGGTTGAGGAATACATGCCATGGATATATTTATTGGTGTCCATTCCCCATTGTCCTGACATGTCCATGTCTCTAGGGTATTCCCAGAGGAGAAGGAAAAGTTTTTCAGTCCACATTCTAACGTGACGTTGCTGCCTGGTGCGTACCTGCCCTCGAGATCCGCGGGCGTTGACACATTGATTGCCTTTGTGTACGGGTCGCCCTTGCGTGGCAAAAGAATCGGAGGGCAGAAGTCGCCTGGATCGGTAAGGAAAAAACAATTTGTTGATCGCGATCGGGTGAAGAGGTTACACCACAGCCTTCAATGCTTATTCTGGATTCTCACACCCAATACTGAATTCTCAAACCCAATGAACCAAACCTAAAATACAACTTCTTTTGTAGGCAGGAACTAACAGGGCATAATTTAACATGCCGTCTTTACAGTCCACTCCGAAACATTTACGTAGGTAACATAAAATCTTTCAAACTCACTTCGAACCACATGGAAACTGATGTAGTTCCTCGTTTATGATGGTTTACAAGACAATATGAAAAGAAACAGACTTTGACCTCTGTCCTATTTTTTTCTACCAAAAAGAGAGTAATATAAGCCGTAATGGAATGTCAAATCTGTGGAAAGCAGTTATTATATATTAATACTATCTTGTAATCCTGCATAAAATGAATTCATACTTGTTCGATTTATATTGGGTTTACGTTTGCTCTATGTCTTGTTGTCTCTATGTTCTTTCCTTAGACTCTTTTAATAGTACCGACAATCTCGGCTTGGACGTCTGTAAAACAGTCATTATTTGCTTTTTTCCCAGGTAATGTTGCGACACCATATGTGGGGAGCATAATTTAATCGAAAGGTCAGGTCAATCATATATTTATGACCTTTTATAATTTCCACAACTTTGGAAAGTCTCAGATAAAACTATTGCTTGAAGTTCAGTGATAGGTAAGGGCTTTACTTATTCCATAGACTTAAAACATATTGCAAATTTCGAAATTTTCTTCCCAATGACTCACCCTTGATACACGTTGTCATTGAACGGATGTCATATCCAATGTTTCCATAGCACTTGAAGCTCTTACTCCTCGTCTTCGATACGGAGTCCGGCAAATCTTGACCGTAGCTGCAGTTGACTTGTGCCGCTTGCCCATATAACGTCAAGAGAGGCCGATCCCAAGAGTAATTTGTCACGGCAGGGAATTCCCCGCAACCTACGAAAGCCAATTGTGTAGCAATATCTGAGGTCTTCCATAGGAGCATGACATGATTCTAGTGACAGATTATGCAACGGGATGAGTTCATAAATATGGAATAAAAGAACAGGGATATTAAAGTTGTACCTTCAATTCCGTATCCAGTACCAAAATTGGAAGAACCATGGAATATGAAAACGCCACGAAAACGAATGGCAACTATCACTCTTCTAATTTACGAAATTTCTCACATGCTTTTAAACATCTACCAATGAAGTCATACGCAATATATAATCATAAAAATTTCCTCAGAGTAAAGGGATGAAGTTAAAAAACTGACTATCGTTGACGTGAAGCTGGCAGAGTGCCCAGAGGAGTGGCTGAGAGCAGTTCACGTCCCGGAATCCCCCATCGTTGAGATCGAGAGCGGCACAATGTCCATTTTCAGGGTCATTTGGATGATCAGGTGAAAACAAGTCATTCGAGATGGGGTCTCCGTCATGGAATTTCCAGAAAATGGTCGAATTGTAGGGACCATTCCCTGGCAATTTCTCGTCCTTCCAAAACTGCCTGCAACCAAAAGGAACTATATTAGGGTATCTATTGTAGAAGGGTGGTTAGACAATATAAAAAAATTATAGTACTGCTGTTCTTGCTTATTGCCTTCTTTTCTTAAAAGGTGTTATGTAATAGAATGGTTTCAATTAGTAATGGTTTATTGTGAGACCGGAGAGTTTGTGTGGAACAAACATTATTTGTAGCAATTCACATGATCTTGAGTGTCATCATCTAACATAACAGAGAATAAGAAATATTCAAGCCTGGGGAATGCCACAAGACAGAGTAATGATCTCGGAGTACGACCATTTATATTTCGTCCTTTGTCAATAAATGACGTAAGTCAAATAATAAGAACAGGTTTGTCGCCATGAAGAAATCACTTTTCTAAATAGTGGTTAACAGTGCAAAAGACCTTATTGAACTATGAGATACTTACCTTTATGTAGGGGCAAACTTTAATTCCATATGATCACTCATTTTCAATGAGAAACGCACACATGCCTCATCAAAGAATTGAATGAAGCGTAACATGAAACTAAATTTAATGGCATTGAATTACTAATATTATCTGTATTAGATACAGTAGAAAATATATAGATACCTTACGCAGCGCATTTTGTAATTTAAGTATTTTATGCGACTACATTAAATTATGTTCAGATGCAGTTCCGCAGATGTCAATTTTTACTAACTGAAAAGTTGAAAATACTCCTAAAAAATATATCAATACAAATTTGATACACATATTTAATTCCCTCAGATGCATATACGGTTGTGAAATGATTACACAATAGCATAAACATGTCACCTTCTCACAATAAGCCATCACAGAATTCTGGCCTTGAGAATATCATACACTATCAGCACATTATTGAGAAAATATTTGCTGAGAAATGCAAACGCAAACGGAGCCATTGATAAGGTATCAGATTTACAAAAATATATAATATTCCAAACGATCGAATTAAAAAAATAGAAGACGTTGGCCTTCATTAAATTTCGGCCAATGTTTTCTATTTTGCCTATGTCGGATGCATTTTGAATTTAATCTCTTCATGGATCTCATTTACTCTTGAAATATATCCTTAAGAAAACTTCCTCTCTTCAAGTTTAACTCGCAGTATGTTGTATGGGAGAGGAGCGCATGCATCGTCAACGTGATTCATGATAGCCCGCGCCGCAATTCCCATTTCTGTTCTGTTTCTCAATTCAGGCAATCCGGTTGAATTGAATAGTTCGTTGCAAATACTAACGCAAAAGCAAATGCAAACACGGTTTCAGATGTGGAATCCGAATGACGGTAACAAATCTCATGTACACGATGCTCTTCGAATGATTCCATCTTCAATAACAACTCACAATATGTTGTACGGGAGGGGAACGTATCCATCAACGTGTTTGAAGACATCCTGGACCACAAATTCCATTTCTGTTCTGTTTCTCAATTCAGGTAACCCGGACGAATTGAATTGTTCGTGACAGAAGGCTGCAGCTCCAAAGTTCCCATCGAGAGATCTATTTTTCGGCTTTCCAAGCACAAAGCTCTTATTTGCGACTTCAAAGTACGGGTACACTGCCAATGAAACGATCAAATTAATGACTGGACTGGATTAAATATCCAGTTGCAAAGAAGAGAATGTATGTCCTAACCTCCTTCGCAGGGTGTGAAACCTTCAGGATACCAGGTGAGATTCTCAGCACAGGTGAGTGAAAGCTGGATGGATTCATTGTGGATGCAGTAAACCACCGTTCCCACCAGGTAATGGTCAGGTAAAGCTATGTCATCCTCGTTACCGGGCGATTTGCATGCTAAGACGTAAGGGCCGGCATCAAATTGCAAGTTCAAGTCTTGGCAAAGTACGCAAAACTGGACGCAATACATTTTCTTTGATGCACAGGCATGTAGAAAGTAATCGCTATTATTCAATTTTAAGTATTGCGTAAAGAATCAAACTTCGAATTACAAGTGAGTCACTGAAATAATTCTTTTTTTGCCCTTTTCCCCAGATATGTCCTGACTTCATGATGAGCAATGAAGATGTGGGCATGGCATTACGTACTAAGGATAAAATTAGCGGTCCATTTGATATTTGCTTCATTTCTCTGAAACATTCCGTAGATTTATCGTCATACATTGCACCTGTCTGTCAGAAGATATAAAATTCGACACATATCGCACATAGGTAGAAAATAATTTTCGCCATTAAAATTATTAGTTTATTAGTGCAATTTCATGCATAGCATAGTCTGATACGGGGGGACAAGCTTACTTGTATTTGGGTGAGGACAGCATGCCACAGATACGTTTTCCGGCGTCCATTTCCCATCGACCTGACATGTCCATGTCTCTCGGATCTTCCCAGAGGAGAAAGAAAAGTTTGTCTGCCCACACTCATACGTCAGGTTACTGCCTGGCGGGTACATGCCCTTGGGATCCGTGCGCGTTGACACATTGATTGCCTTCGTGTAGGGGTCCCCCTTGCGTGGCAAAGGAATCGGAGGGCAGAATTCGCCTGGGTCTATAAGAAAGGCATCTTGTCGATCACGATTGGATGAAGAGGTGCTACCACAGCCACGAGAGTAAGCTAAGTCTTAAGGAAAAATTGCCCAGTGCAAAACTGCTTTCATTTTAAGTCCGTGATTCTTGATTGCACTGTGACGAAGGCACAGGAAGTGATAAGCCACTGATGTTGTAAAGCTACTATAGAATCACGCTGTATATTTACAACTTCTTCTAATCCTGTTGAAGCCAAAGTCATCATTATTCAATTCATAATTGGTCCAAATGCTTGATATCCATTCTTAGGGGCACAAAGAATTTACCCCATAGAATATGGAATTGGATTTCTAAGGCAGTATGCAATAATAAGAATAATTAGCTCGATAATGTTCGACCACTCTATCAACACATTTTCGACTTCCTCTAGCGACCATTTAACGCTGCAGAGAATCTCTGTCTGGGGAAAATAACCTTTCTTAAACCTATTCATGAATCAATATTCCCTTTGATTATTGGGTGAAGATACAGGCTCTATTTCTGGAATGGATGATCAAAACGAAAGATCTGTAATTTCTGCTTGCCCTTCTTTGCCGAGTTGTACCATTTATGACAGACTGAGAATAAATTAATACTTAAATTGCAATATTAGGTAGACTCGTTGCATAGAGCTACAACTTTTGGTAAGTTATGAAGGATTTCTCTTGATAGATTAATATCTTTTGATGAATGAATCAGGAACACACCTTCGACACACTTGGTCATGGAACGTATGTCATATCCAATATTGCCGTAGCACTGGAAGTCCTCCCTCTTCGTCTTTGGAATGGAATCCAGCCACACTTGCCCGCAGCGGCAATGGACTTGCATCGCTTTCCCATATGCCGTGAAGCGAGGCCAATTCCAAGTGTAATTCGTCATGGTACTGAATTCCTGGCAACCTTTAGGAGTCCATTGTGCAGAAGCATATGAAGCATTGTATATGATCCTAACGAGATTCCTCTACATATTATGCATCGCGAAAAGTTCATAGAAATGACAGGGAAAAAGCTAATGAAATGGGGGAAATTATACAGGAAAAATGTTTTGACTTCGAAATGTAACTTCGGTAGGAATCCAATAAAATGATTTGGCAAAGTAGATCCCGAAATGTCTTATTGTTTTGCAGGAGACGACAAAATTTTAACATTTTACCTCTGGGAATGACTTAGTCTATACTAGGAATCTTCCACTCTAAAGGGTCCTGGGAAATTTAGTTTTTTACATTGTAATATCACTGCAGAAATATCAGTTTCTGGAAAAATAGGACCTCCTTTCTGTTATTATATTTGCGCTGACATACGTCTCCATTCGACGAATGGTGCTCACTCATGGCTTGCCTGCATGCAAAGTTTTCCTTGGGTGAATGAAGTATGAATCCTCTACAATTTACTCCTTTACGTCACATTCAGAAACTAGCAGATGAAACTGAGAAAGTGTAACATTTTGAAGTGTCATGAAAAAACATGGTAACTCCTCCCTCACTCAATGTAAATACTTTTCATGAGGTTTCATACAAATTCGGATAGAAGTCACGTGTGAGCAATATGTTTAAATGTCCTCAGACTATAGGAACGAAGTAACAAAAAAAAACATACTATCGTTGGCGTTGAGCTGACAGAGTGCCCAGTCGAACGGCTGAGAACAGTTTGCGCTCCAGAATCTCCCATCATTGAGATCCAGAACGGAACAATGTCCGTTTTCAGGGTCGTTTGGATGACCTGGTGAAAATAGGTCATTTGAGATGGGGTCTCCGTTCTGGAATTTCCAGAAAATGGTCGAATTGTAGGAACCATTCTCTGGCAGTTTCCCTTCCTTCCAAAACTGCCTGGAAACCAAGGAACATTATTATTGAAATATATAGAATTGTGGCGAGAACATATGAAAATAAGTATTTCAGTATTGCTGTTCATGCTCAATACCCAACTCTTGAAACAGATGCCATCAAGTGTGGCATACATATTCCACAATCATTGAACAAATATGGCTTTCATGGGGCCGAATCACTTTCATCAAAGGTTCATACGTAGTATATCGAAGGACTGGAAAAAGGAGCAAGTAAGACATAAGTCATTATCATCATCATTGTTGCTATTTGCTGCAGGATACAGAACTAAGGCCTCCGTCATTTTCTGATACGGATTTTGCAAGAAACGTTTTGAATGACAAAATCATTTCACGTTATCACCAATTCCAGTTTTATAAATGTCAATTTTTTCCACTAACTGAAATTGCCTTCAAGACCAAATCTTTTGAAGGGACTCTCAGGTTCAACTGATATTTGGCAGAGAGGCGGCTCATGTAACGTTCGAAGGATAAAATACAAAACCTTACAGGTTTCTTTTGCCACCTAAAAAGTGAAGTAGCCAAAAGATCCCCAAGAAGGGCCTGGAACAACAGCGCCATCTTGCGGAATCGAAAAACCTCTTAGGCTCATGAACTTCTCTGTCAAGCATCAGTTGCAACCGACCGTCTCTTGAATAGTTATGGTCAATCAAAATAAGGTGGTGACATTATGATAACCGTGTAGTCAGGAATTCAATATCCAGGGATTAGGTGCCATTTTGTGCCCCCATTAAGAAATTAACAGTCACTTTTATCGGCCTCCGCTTGAAGTACAGACAATGCTTTTTGTCTGTGGGCTATTCTCAAAATAATCCGACGGTTTGCTAAATTTAATTGAATTCTGAGACGGTCGAGCACAGATCATTAGCTCACCTAAAGTGGAATGATCTACCTCTAAACACCTACAATTCACCTGTCAATGGGCATTGCACGACTTAGGCAGGGGTTCTGAACAAAAACCCGACATACATCTCAGCAACGTGTAACCATCTAATGTCGATCGCACAGGCAACGTATACTCTTTTTGCATTCATGAAACTGTATTCTCTCATTAATAATGGTGGAGCGTATTTTTTTTAATTACCCTATATTTATTTTTAAATAAATATCCTAAACCTACTTTAGAATAATGCTCATCTTGATGAACATTTGACACACTAACAACGTATATGATATATTATGAGATAATGGTAATTGGTCAAGCAAATACAAACACTGTTTCAGATGTGGAATCAGAATGACGTTAGCATATTTCATTTACATGTTGCTATTCGGAAGATTCGATCTTCAATCACAACTCACAAAATGTTGTACGGGAGGGGAACGTATCCGTCGTCAACATGTTTGAGGACATACTGGACCACAGATTCCATTTCCGTTCTGTTTTTCAATTCAGGCAACCCGGACGAATTGAATTGTTCGTGACAGAAGGCTGCAGCTCCAAAGTTCCCATCGAGAGATCTATTTTTCGGCTTCCCCAGCAGAAAGCTCTTGTTTGTGACTTCAAAGTATGGGTACACTGCGAAAGAAATGATCAAATTAATGACTGGACTGGATATAATATCCAGTTGGAAAGAGGAGAATGTATGTCCTAACCTCCCTTGCAGGGTGTAAAATCTTCAGGATACCAGGTGAGATTCTCAGTACAGGTGAGTGAAAGCTGGAGGGATTCATTGTGAATGCAGTATACCATGGATCCCACAAGGTAATGGTCGGTGAAGGCTATGGCATCCTCGTCACCAGGCAATTTGCATGCTAGGATGGAAGACCCGGCATGAAAATGCTGAATACGAGTTCCCTCCAAGTACGAATGCAAAGGTAGGGAGAAAGAAATCACTTTCGGTCCCATTCAAGAATTGGGCATGTGGTCGAACTTTGAAGTCTGAAATTCGTCGCAAAAATTATTTGATTTTTAAATTAATTTCTCTCAGTCTTACTCTAACTCCTAATAGGTCAACGAAAACGTATGTGATACAATAAGCATCGAGAGCCAAACCAGAAGCCTTTTAGAAATTTGTCCCTTCTCAGCAAAAATACAGGGAAATGTCAGTTAATAATACATCAGAAATAAAATAAGGAACGGTATTCCCTAATTTTTAATATTACTTTGCCCCATTTGTTAATTTCATTAGTGCAATTATATTGGTAACATAATATGATACAGTGGACAGATGCTTACTTGTATTTGGTTGAGGAATACATGCCATGGATATATTTATTGGTGTCCATTCCCCATTGTTCTGACATGTCCATGTCTCTAGGGTATTCCCAGAGGAGAAGGAAAAGTTTTTCAGTCCACATTCTAACGTGACGTTGCTGCCTGGTGCGTACCTGCCCTCGGGATCCGCGGGCGTTGACACATTGATTGCCTTTGTGTACGGGTCGCCCTTGCGTGGCAAAAGAATCGGTGGGCAGAAGTCGCCTGGATCGGTAAGGAAAATCATCTCGGTGATCACGATCGGATGAAGAGGTTCTATGACTGCCTTCAATGGTCATACTGGATTCTTACACATAAAGATGAACCTTTTTTTATCATCTGGCTTCATTCAGTTCAGACTGAATCTGTTTATATTACCGATGTCCCAACATGGTTCAAGTCAATACAGTCGAACTCGGTTATAACGACGGAAGCGCCAGGTCCCGGTGTAGAGCCCATAAGGCACGTTACATTTTACCTCGGTTATAACGAAACCCCGGTTATAACGAAGTCCATTGAAGGTCTCACAGACGAAATAGACAACGTTTATGTCCTTAATCCATCATTCTTAACTAAAATTTCCGTCATCGGAAAAATTAGCGTTGGCGGGAAATAACTTTATATTTTCTGGATTCTGCATTCCTTGAGAGTCATGTGGCTGTCGCTGGAGCAATGTTAGGGAGGGATAATCCCCAGTAACTAAGATCACCTTATCTTCAGTCGCCATTTGCATTTCTCGTTGACAACTTGGCCAAAGGAAAAAGAAAGAGGCAAGCCCTCACGATTGAAATGAAAGTGCGCTTGTTTAGTTTTATAAAAAGAGCTCGAAGTTAAGCTAACTTCGCTCGCGAACATGGACATCTGTTCATCTGTTTCCACAATTTGGGAAAATCGTGACAGCTTCGTCCGTGCTTGCGAGGACATGTCACAAAACAAGAAACTTCCTAGGTCTGTCGAGATGACATCGACGAAGCCTTGCTAAAGTATAAAGTAGTTCAAGGTCCAAAGAAGTGCGAACATCACGATTAGTGGGTTAATCTTGAAACTGAAGCTAGTGTAGTATGACCAATGTAAACTGGAGTTGTAACGTTATATAGCATCAATTCTGAAAACAGGAAAACGGAGTGTCATTAAAGGCAACCTCGGTTATAACGACGGTTTTTACCTGGTCCCTTCGATGACGTTATGTCCGAGTTCGACTGTATTTAAAAAAAGTAAGACTTACCACCATTAAAAACTCATGCCTTTCTATCGGTATGTCTCTAAGGGGTACCTCAGGATAAAAGACTATTCTGTAGCATAAAGAATGAGATATTGGTTCACATCACAGTCAATGGGCTACCTTTAATGCAAGAACGAAGATCCTCAAGTTTGTATTCCCAGCCCAAAGATCCAAAGCATTGGGATGTCCGAAACGGAGACGGAGGGTTGCTAGGGGGATTCCATGCCTTCCAGAAAGGACAGACATAGGTCACATTGTCTCCTAGGGAATATCTCGTCTTTTCGTTTGCCAACAGCTGCACGTCCTGGTCAGGGGGTTGTTGCGGATTCGGGCAGTCTGTTGTAATGGAAGAGATACGATAAGGTGTGCTATTGTTATATGACGTAATTCGTAAGATGTTGCAAGGTCTATCCCTCTTCGTGTGTGGTTGTTGGTTATAAAACTAAATTTAAAAAAATGGTCTGAAACTAGCATGAATTGACCGGAAATCCCGCTTCTAGGGTTTTATTGGATTTTTTCCAACTATTGATATAACATCTCTCTACAGGCATACTTAGATAACTCCCAATACTGAAGCCACAACACATAGGTTATATAAGGGAAAGGAAATGGGGTAAGAATAAGCAACGTAGTCTCCATATTACCTTCCCCAAGGTGGACAAACAAATGTGTCTGAATTTTATCAAGCCCAGACAGAAAAACACATTATTTTATAATGCAAAAGAATACGATAGAAATTTCTGTCAGAAAACACCTAGGTTCCCAGTGCAGATACCCGCTTTTAACTCCATTTCGTTTGTTTCTTCTCATGAGAACTGCAGTTCCCTCCAATAAGAAGCGTCTTTTCAAACGATTGCACTTCCCTCCTGGAAGGGTTTTCTTCTTGGATCGAGGATGCGTTCATTGAACGAGCGTCTAATGAATCACTTCGCTAAAGTCACCGGTCATCGTTACTTTCTATTTTCTCCAGACTATCATCGTACATACCTCTAAGATGACATCTTCTACAGTTCACTGCACCAATGCCTTTTATCCGAAGAAGGAAGAGACTTCAGGACTAATTTTCGTGAATTTGCATAGCTTAGTTCGCTGGAATAACTGCCTTGCCGAAATTCATTCGAAGGCTGGAATAAATAGGTTTCTTTGCTAGATAGAATCCAAAAGCGGAAAAGGGGCATATAGCCACCAAGAAAAATTCAATGCCTTTTTAAAATCTTGCAAATGGTTTTGCTTTTCATCTTATTTTAAATAATACTCACGGTACTGGCCTCAAATTCGAGGGCAATACTAGCTATGCAAGCGCTATATGCCCCTTTTCCGCCATAGTTTTCCGACATGGCCCCTTTTCCAAATTTTCTCCCTCTCAAAATTTTCATCATTAGCACAGTGGTGCGTAGGGAAATTTGCTATTACAAATGCAAATTCCTAAATTTCCTATCATTACGTTCAAAAGTTACGGATCTAAAGTTATTCCTAGTATCATCACGCAATACTTTACCCAAGTTTTCACCAAGGTGGGATGATACGATATTCCCGGTGCTAATCATCGCTGCAGGTACTGCACTCAGACGCTGTTGGGTAATAACAACAAATTACGTGAATTTAGTTCTTTTTCACTTGATGGCATGTCTACATCCCAACATTAAAAATAGGAAGGGACCTTAGAGCAGGGGTCGGGCACCTTTGGCTTATGACCTAAATTTAGCTCACGAGCCAAGAAGTTTGGCTCATCGAGTCATGGCTGAAAATCATGATTACTCCTAATTTTTTTCTCATGCATCAATGATTGTATATGACTAATGTCAACTTCAGGAAAAAATATTTTATAAAATATTTCACTCAGAAGCACTTAACTTAATCTTAATATGGCTCACGTGGCCAAAAAGGTTCCCGACTCCTGCCTTAGGGCCTTAACCGTGGGTCAGGGAGGGTGATGAAGGGCTATACCAAAGCATCCAAACCAGAGCACTCTAGGAATTATGAATGATAAAAAAACTATGGCAGAAATAAAACTTGGTGGGTCGTTACCCATATTACGTTCGTAAAGGCAGGGAATCTTTTCAGAGAACGGCCTCATAAGGAAACTTCGAAGGCCTATCAGTACCAGACGTATCGAAAGAAACTACCTCGAGGGTCCGGTACTGACCTTTGACCGATACGTTCTCGTAGCAAAGGAACGCATTCAACTGACGTCCGCATTCAACATCGTTGATTCCGATCTCGTAGTTATTCTTATAGGCGAAGACACAGTGTTGATACTTTCCGTTTTTCACCACATTGAGGTCGCCATCCCATCCGTCCTGAGGAACTCCGACGATGTCTGTCCACAGTTTCTTCGCATGTCCCTTCGACAGAACGGCGCCCCGACTGTAGTCATTGTATGAAAATCAAAGTATTCCAATTAGGAAATGTTGGAAGACCTCGACTTAAAGAGAAAAATGAGCTAATATTACTTGAAATTTGAATGAGTATAGGATGATACTCCAAGCATACCATGCGTTCAGAACTGCATGCGCCTCTTACAGCCTTTCTACAGTGTCTCTAAAATAAATGTGCCTTGTTCGCCATTTAACGTCCGAGACCACTCAAGACTGATCGTCCTGTACGCTTGAAAGGCGCAGACTGAAGAGTTAGGAAAATTAGTTCATAGGTCCAGACAATCACTACGCTGCAGCTATCAACGAATGTTCCACATGCTCCAGAACTGCGCTTAAATTCGACATAAATTTGACTTTTTTTTAACAGGAGCTACCGCAAGAGAGGCGGATACAGTTTGACGATGGCTGGTGAGGTCACTTGCCTGTCTGTGACATTGGGAATGTGTCCTCCAAGTCCAACTTCATTCCCTCCTAAATTTTGTTTATCCAGGTAGACCTTGATGCGGCACAATTCGTTCTTGGAGGAAGGGATGGCAAGGCTTCCATTGGCGTTCATCTGACAAATCCTTTCGCCTTCCCAGAGGGCCTTCACCCCTGGTTTCACCAGCATTAAGTTTGGATCTGAAGAAGAATTCGCGATTGCCATGATACCCGGATATTATGGAGAGATTTCGACTTTTGCTATTTGTGGGCCCTACTGCACAGCAAATGAACTATGTGTCCGTGCTACTTTTAAAAAGACGACTCGACAAGAAAAATGTTATGTTGTCCTGACAGTCTTCGAGGTATACAGATAAAAAGTGAAACATTATGAAGGGAACAACAATTCCCCATGAAAGACTTCGAACTACGCGGAAAATAAAGTAAGATGGTTTTAAGATGGCTTACTAGGAAATATTTTAAAATCGATTCCGCGTCCTAATCTCTTAATTCGCATGTTTTTTTTAGAGAAAACTTGCCAAACGCCTGAGAATGAGGAAGAGGACCAGCTTCCTCATCTTTTCTCTCAAACCCCTTTGCATTTGAGACATTGTTAGGTGGTAAATTACGAAATCATGACCAAAGAAAAGCCCCAGAAGACTCATTCAATTGCTGGAACGTTTAATCGACGTACGGTAAGTGGCAGATCAGATTGAATCAGATGATGCATCCGCCTGGTGAACATCATCTTGATGCACGCTGGCCATCTCAAGCAACGCGCGTCTATCTAACGCTTGAACCATATGGCGACTTCACCTCGGCACGGCGTCGCAATTAGACAACGTAGCGACGAAGCGGCTAGAAGAAGTCGCCACATGGCCCAGAGCTCTCTTTTAATGGACGGCTGAAGCACGAATGCTAGCCAGAGATATCTCAACGCTTTATTTTAATGGATTAGGAATTGAGCCGTTCACTGTGACGAACTGCATCCTCTTCGGCACGAAAATTCATGCAGTGGACAATATGGATTTTGTTCCATCGCAACAATCCAGGCGTGAAGCTAATCGTAGAAATCTTTAGCCGATTTAATGTTTCAAGGACAACACTATTGTTTCCGTTCTAAGAAGTGCACCAAGACTGATGAACTGCATTATATTTTGAAAGAAAGCTGAAGAACGTCTCGAGTTCAGGAACGTCTTCTGACATCTTCGGAAAGCAATTGAAGCCATCGACCTGCAAGCCCTTTTAACCGCTTCCGTGAGTTGCCCGCCGCTGACGCAGGCGACGTTGTCCTTTTCAAAGCTGACTTGCCCGCATGAGACACGGGTGACTCGTGTTTTGTTATTTCGCTCTCGATTTGCCCGAATAAATTAATAAAAATATTACACACACATATTTTGTTCAAACTGTTATAGAATGAAAATTTACTAATAAAAAATTACATTTTTGGTTCAATTCATAGCAAAAAAGAGTAAATGATTGAAATATCCTTTTTCCAGTGGTTGAGGATAGGAGAAAGCTTTCTCAGCCCTAATGTAAGAAATGCGGATATCTCCGGTTTTCAAGCAAAATTTAGAGCAGCACATACCATTACTACCTTGTTGAGAGACGATCAGGGGCAGGAATAAGATGATCAGATTCACGTCGAGCCCCATTTCTCCACGTCCAGGGAGGATCAGGACGAATTTTAATGTTCAATCCATCCCGTGCGCTTGGCAGTATCCAATATATCCACAAACTGCGAATAAAGGTTCTGAGATTCCGTTCATTCACCTTCTGTGATTTGACAGGAGCGTCAACACGTTAGCCGGCGGAGAAATACGAGGACGCACTGAAAAAAACCTCAGGCTGTCCGATATTGACATGGCCACAAAGGAGGCTCTCGCCGATGATGGATGCATGTCCATGGATGTCCACCCCACCCACATCGGCGCCAAACCCTTCGAGGCCGAGCCCGTTGAACCGCGAGACAGACGAACATTAATGTGGGCGACGCTCCACGACGGGAGCATCGGCGGGGCGCCTTTGACGGGAGTGTGTCTCTCTGTCGGCATGATCAGTCACAGAATACATAATCGCCGACATTTACATTTTATATTAATCCACCTCTGCTTGGAATCATCGTATTCGAGTCATCGCTGCTCGAGGACGGACATCCATAATACTTTATGGCTTCCTGTGATACGACTTGGGACATAAAATATTATGGGTTTGTGGCTTATATCCTTTATATTCTTTATATTCACGAGGTACTTCCAGAAAGTACACTTTACGATTTATTGATGTATACAACAAAGGAAGAACCACTACTACAAGTCTCCCATGTAACGACATTTAGGGCCGATTGCATGAACGATGCTTTCCCGGTGTGTTTCGAAAGTCATCGGTTAACCGATGTCTAAGGCCAGAAAAATGGATTGCACGAACGCTATCTTCCTTTAACCATCGTCTAACCGATGTCCAACAGAAGCTGAAAAAGGTGCCGTTTCCAGACGAGGGATGAGGCATGTTTTGCCGATATTCATGCCAATATTCATGCCAATATTCATGCCAATATTCGTGCCAATATTCATCCCGATATTCCTGCCAATATCCATGCCGATATCCATGCCGATATTCATGCCAATATTCATGCCGATATTCATGCCGATATTCGTATAATGGATTCTGTTTCTGGATCCGCTCGGTAACGGAGATGTGCTCTCGTCGCCGCATGGGAGGAATAAACGTAGGTTCTAGGCTTAATCCCTTTCAAGATTATGTCGATTAGCACTTCCGCGTGAGATACCAATTTGGAAAGGGTATGATATCGATCTGCTTCGCGCTGAACTCGAATGGAACGGAGATCGTGGAAGGGATCCCTTTACATCGACGGATGAGAGCAATCGCTGTTCGGGTGCAATGAATCGTGATTTGTTCAAGTACCCATCCCCTGAGTAATTAATTAATACGAGTCGAAAGTAAAGAGAGTATGGTGAAAGCCTTCCGATTTGCATGTTGTGCTGACCCTTCGATTTTACGTCGCGTCGATTCGTAGAAATGGAATGGCGCAAGCCATTGCCCATTTGCATCGCTCGTTGCATTCCAAGGAGGAAAAACGGAGTAGTTGTACGAAGATAATTATTTGATATCGTCGGATTTCCAGGAGTGATCGGTGTCATCGACGACTGTCGTACTCGAACAGAATGCCCGGACAACTTTAGTCGATCGCAAATGCTTCTGTTTCATCGATGGCCAAGCAGTGCGCGATGCGGAAGGGATTATTGCTGAATCTGCCATCACGTGACCAGGATCCGCACGCAATTCTCGAATATCCTCATTTTGCAATCGTGCACAAATGATACTCCTATTTGTCAAATTTCCCACTTCTCCGCGTGTCCAAAACGAGTCGTTGGCTTTACCTCTGATATATCGAGATACAGAGTAAGGTCAGAGGAGAACTCACCAGTTTCCAGGCATCATTATTTGTTGTGCAAGGAAAGTGCGTTCTGTCTCTCTGTATCGCGAGATTCTCCTTCACGAGCTCTGCGAGATGTACTTAATAGTCTGAGGAAAGGTCCTCCTTTTTCACTTGATTCGATCGTGCTATATGTACCATGAGGGGTGTTTAGCCATCGTCTAACCATCGGCGATGAAAATATGGCTTAGGGAACGCTCACGCAATCGAAAGTAGACGGCGGTTAACCGATGCTTTCGTAGACAATGCTTAAGCAATGACTATCGATCATCAACGTCTAAAATAAACATCGTTCATGCAATCGGCCCTAAATCTCAGTCGTGTTCAATGATGGTTGCAGTCGTTTTGTTGACTGTGGGTGGACGAGGGTAATCGGGAACTGTACTTTTCCGTTCGGGTGAATACATTTCTATGGCCAGAAAGTAAGAGTCCTATGGGATTCCCATAGCATCCCCATTGAATTCCATTGGATTTTCGACGTCCAAAATCCAATTAGAATTTTCCGTCAGGGCAGATCTAATTTCCAATCACGATACGATCGAGGAAGCGGTCATCTCCCGTTTCATAGCGATAGGAGTTCTCCTTGCAACAGATGGCACGCTGGTCTTTCAGTGGAAGTGTCAATATTGAAACGGCCCAGCCTGTCGGCTGGGCCGCGGTGACTAGCCTGACCGGAGGGCTATCCTGTGTATATGAGGGAAGAGCTCTCTGTGAGCCCCCTATGGAGGTCGTGGTGCGTGCATGGCCACGTAGGTGTCCCGCCTGACCTCTGACCCTTGACCCCTGTCAAGTGTAACCCTTAGTAACCCTCTGGATGTATTTAGTTCTTAGCCACTTCTCTCTCCACTTCATACTGATTACCTGAGACTAGAGACAGAGTCATGTTTACATTTAAGCCAATACCTTAGCTTTCAAGTGTCAAGAAATGAAGGCCAGTGCAATAGGATCGGACGCACCTGAGGGATGAGGTTCCACCCCTTCTTGGAGTTCCAAGTTAGAGAGCTCATAAAAAAAAAAACTTATTGTATCTTACAGCGCTTGCCACCTGCGGGTGATAAGTCTGTCCCTCCAATCCTATCCCGGGATTAAACATACCCGTCCCCTTCTCCCCCCATCCCGTATCAAATCCAGGGAAAGAGTACCGTAGTGGACCACCAGGGGGCGTCCTTGTAACATTGAAAAAGGCCTTTTTTTCCACTTTTTGTAAACCTTGGGAATGTTTTATTCGAGAATAACACGATACAACATGAATTTTTGGACTTTGAAAAATCGTCAAATTCACCAATCAAACTATGGGCCGCCATCTTGAATGTAGGTCGAAAACGCTCACTTTCGAAGGAATAGTAATCGCCATTGCTGATTATGGATTCTCGCACAACATAACGTCATTCCGTCCATACTAAACTAAACCCTAACTAACTAACCTCAGAGAAGAAACTAAAACCGCGGAAAAAGGGGACCCGCATATCTTCTGTTTGGCCGAAAGAGTGAGGAAGTCAACGTGTTTTGGGGAATGATGGGTCAGTCGGGTTAGCAAATAATCGTGGCCTTCGGCCACGACCCTTTCCTAACCGCAACTGACCCATCATTCCCCAAAACACGTTGACTTCCTCACTCTCTGGCCTTTGACCCCGAACTGAGGGAGGGTAGAAATAATAGGGGTCCACTAACCGTCAGTGCGATGCCGAGTCTCACGAAAACAACGAAGATTAGGTCATAAGAAAACCCAAAACGTCCTAGAGACCCCTATTGAAGAACTCCAAGGTCCAATGTCATCTGCACTGTCTAGAAAACGGAATGACTCCTTTGCCTCGCCTGAAAAACACCTTCGACAACCGTGAAGAACTCTTACCGATCCCTTCTCTCTCGCCAGACATTTCATACCCGCGGCAATGTTTCGACTAGTAACAGATTATAATCATCTTCCAAAAAAACACGTTCCTCAATCCTAGACACAATTCCCAGTAGCAGCATTTCCATGCCTCCACCCCCCCCCCCGTCTATTACATCAGACACACTGCCCCCCTTTTCAATGCCGTCTGCCTCCCAGTAGAGCCTCTAACAGGACAAGCAATACCGAAAACCATAGCGACTAACGGAGTATGAGAAATTCGACCCTTCCAACATACTACCTTACGTTCTGTAATGACGTATCTCCTGTAAGGTTTTCCACACACAACAGTCTATCTCCCTATTCTACCCTTGTGACCGTGTCATGGCAAACGATCCTTGCGACTTGAACAAAATCACCGGTATATCTCCAATACCGCTCAACAAAGAGGTGAACTTTTATAAACTTTCCCTACAAGTCCTTCAAACGTTCGAGGATTCCGTGAACTTTTGCCAGGAAATCGGACTCCTTCCAAAATCCCAATATTGCAAGAAGTGCAAAAAAGAACTGAAGCTTGTGCTAGACAAGAGGGGCGACGCTGACCGGTTCCCGATCGCGTTCCAGTGCATGAATTCGCGCTGTACAAAGAAAGGGACTTATATCCCATTTTGCAAAGATTCTTTCTTTGAAGGCGCAAGAATCTCCATTCAAAAAATTCTTGCTCTTGCATATTTCTTTGTGAATAACGTCACAGAATATGCATTCCTTAGAAAGGAATGCCGCCTGGCAGATGATGCCACACTGAGTCCAACCACAGTGAGCGATTGGCTCACATTCTGTCGAGAGGTCTGCCTTGAGACCATTTGCAAGGCAGGTGAAGAACTAATAGGTGGACCAGGAATGACCGTAAGTATTCCTCAAACGCATTGCCTACGTCAAATATTTTCTTATAAGTCATGAAAATAGGATGGGAAAAAAGGAAATGGAGATATATATGAAACATACAGCTTAATAACATAACCTAATACCGTATTTCAAAAAGGTGGAGATTGATGAATCAAAGTTTGGAAAGAGAAAATATCAGAAGGGAAGGCAAGTGGAGGGACAATGGATCGTGGGTGAGTATAACATGAAAACAATGACAATTACAATCATGACATCTACGCGAGAAAATTACTCAATAAACAAAGCAAACTCCGTATTGTTCAAGGCGGAATCTGCAGGGAAACCAGGGACATCTTCCTAGCCGAATGTCCCGAGAACAAGCGAAACCAAACCGTCCTTCTCGAAATCATAAAAAAGCATGTACATCCGGAATCCACCGTCATCACCGACTGCTGGCGGGGATATGCAAACTTGGACGAGCAGGGATGGAAGCACTTAACAGTGAATCACACCCACAACTTCGTTGGTAGGTCTTTGTCACAATGGGCATGAAACAGTAAAAAAAAAAAATTGACAATATTGTACTGACTTGCAGATCCAACGACTCACGCACACACGCAAACGATGGAAAGCACGTGGTGGCAACTAAAACGCTCACTGCCAAGCACCCACACACGACATCAGGATGGAAGCCTCCTACTCCACTTTGGGACATATCTCTGGAGAAGAAAATTTGCGGATCAGAAGGATTCCGATCCCTTTATAGCATTCCTAGTTCATGCGGCGGCGCTGTACCAACCTTAGAGTCACTGTGGGCACCGTAGAGTAGATGAATAAACTTGGCCTTAGGCTCATATCGAAACGGGCTTTTCATCACACACACACACTTCCACTCTCTTCCTTCTCTGACGCATGCTTATGCCCTCGCCCCTCCCTCCTCCCCTCCATCACCCTTCACAAATCGTCTGCTACCAAAATGCGACGGGATGCCAAAAGCACCTCCGATCGTGTCACTTTCAAATGTGTATTTCAACCTTAATTGCGTGTATTCTCGCCTGAAATTAATCCTACTATAAAGCAATTATATAGTAATCTTATATTACTTTAGATTCGGTCCACTTTGGCAGTGGTCCACTACGGTACTCTATCCCAAATCCAGTGACCCATGGTGGCTTCGATAATTAAATGTATTTATCCTTTCCGGTGTGATCCCGAATGCTGCTAATTACAGAAGTGCGCCGCTGACCCAAGATGCCCCACCCTGGACACAGCTAAAACCCTATATTGTTCATACTCCTGTCCCGTGCCAAATGAATTGCATCAACCCTGACCAATTGTGTTGTGGTTCCATCCACCCGTAGAAAGACGCGAGGAATCGGAACAATATGCTGGGTGGGGGCCTCAAAATAAAACTAATTTACAATTCTTTTATATCAAAGGGATTGGGAAATAATAAAAAAATTGGCACGAGCAATCAAAGGTTGAAAATCAGCCAGACATACCGCATGACACGTAGGACCGTGGAACCCATGGCCACAGGCCGAGACACCAAGGATATACATAGTCTTGAAAGCCGACTTACCAGTAAATGCACAGATAAGAATACACTCCTAACCTGGGTGAGGGACAGGTTACCCATGGCTCGATAGGACTAACACGCAGCAAGTGAGGACAACGTGACCGGAAACGCACGTCTGCCTGTCGCGCCCCACGCCTAACATAATAGAGTCCTTCGCGGACACTTTCCTGTCGTGGACAATTTCCCATATAGAACCGCGGGAATCAGGAAGTGTCAGTAAAAGGTCCATTGCATTTCATGATTCGATGCTTAGTTTCCTTTACTATTCTCAATATGACAGAGACCTGGTATCCACTTATCAGATTCTTCAGTTATTTGCAGATGTGCATAAATGATGTCATGAATCGAACTTATAGAGAGGGGGCAATGAACTCGGCCACATTAATGCGACTTCGATCGCAAGTGACCCTACCAGACGAATTTAATAAGGATCTTTTGCTTTTCTGGGATTTTCTTCAATCATCTTCATCGAACCCACACCATCGCCAGCAAAACTCGGTAGTAAACTGCTACCCCCAGGACAAAGTGTTACTTTCGCGAGTCGATCGCGTCATTCTGGCGTCTTTCACCTTCATTCGTCAATAATTTCATATGGGCGTCACCCGTCGCCAGGTGCAATGGGATGCACGGCGTCAGAGAATGGCGACGATTTTGTGGGAACGGGCACGAACGTCCAAGAGGTTTAAACTTGATGGGATTAAGGCTGGAGAATGGTACGATCTCTTCAAGCAAGCGGTCCTCACATTTTTGTGGTAAGCGTCCCTCTTTCCTTCCGATTAAAATACACACGGATCTGGAACTTTAATTTAGTGAACCTTAATTTATGCCATTCCACGTGATTAAGATATGCATTCAGGTTACGAATAATGAAAATTCAATTCCGGAAGGAATTTTGGCCTTCAAATATGGCGAGTAAGCAATTATGAAAACCAAAGTATACATTTCCCTCTTAAAGAAAACGCGAATCCCATTGACAAACGACGAGACATAATTTGGATCCAAATATAAAAATTAATGTATCAATCAGTCGTTGGAATCGAAGTTGTTCCATTTAAAGAGAAGTGGAAATATCCTGGTTCTTGTATTGTGAGAGGAACACTTTTCTCGCATGACAAAATTAAATTCTTGAAAAATCACGGTACGCAGATTGGTATTTATTACACATTTCCGTAAGCACTGTGAAATATATGGGTAAGAATGTGCAGATCTTTCGTGAAGATGGGATGGAAGAATTGATGGGAGGTCCAGGCCATTACAGCGACTTTCCGCACACTTCTGGAATCCCCTGCACCAATTCCACAAAAAAAAAAAAACATTTTCAGAGAAGCGGAGGGTACTCTGATCCGGAATAAATTGAATCAGATCACCATTGACTAAGTTGCACCCACCGATTCTGACCACGATGGAGTCCGGTCTGTTCCACCTTGCATAATGTCGGCTCCACTTTTCCATTCGCCATTGGCGACATGGCGTCGTACCCTTCGGTCGGATTCTGAACTTTAACGATTCCCATTACAAAATGGAAAACGTTCTCGTCTAATTGCCGGTAGAAGCCACAAGATAAAGGAAAGAAACATGTCTGGACTTATAATATCACATTCTCATAATCTGTGATAAAAACCAGAAGTGGCCATCGAGAAGGCATCCACCTTCATTTTGGAGCATGGGAAGAAACGAAGGAATCTCGATCCACTCTCCAACCTCTCCCACTCCGCATCGGGGCATTTCTATATATTAGAGATTGAAAAGGCAAAACGTATTGCATGGAACCTTGAGATAGAGATAAGAGTTAATATGCTATTGATGGATGGTGAGTGTGACTGAGGAAGATTTGCCTGTCACAATTGTGACAATCCTGTCACAGGATTTGCCTGTCACAATTGTGACAATCCTGTCACAGGATTTGCCTGTCACAATTGTGACAATCCTGTCACAGGATTTGCCTGTCACAATTGTGACAATCCTGTCACAGGATTTGCCTGTCACAATAGTTGAGATAACATCCGTATTGAAAAAAATGATTCCAACGTAACTTCAGGGGCCCGTTCATGGAGTTAATCGATTCCCAGTTAATGCGTGTCAAAGAATTTGATAGCTGGAGGATTTTCCAATGTCCCATGAATGGCGAAAACTTCTTCCTCCTGAGTGTACTTAATTGAATCTACTCGTACTAGGGTCTGTTCATCCTTGCCCCTAGACGTTCAAGTTGAAGAAAATTATATTTTCGGCAATTTTGCCCCTGTTTCGGGCGTATATTATAAATTTGAAAACCTGCCTGAGAAACATCTGCCTTGTATATTTTTGACGTCAAAGAAAATGCTCAAAAATTCCTTTCATAAATGTTAGGAAAATATAGGCTGTTTGGATAAAGAGCAACTGTAATTTAAGTCCCTTAGAGAAACATCCATAATTTCATGTATCATGCTGGAGCCGTTTCAGCAGTGCCCGACGTACCAGGGTTCATGTTCCATTTCCCAATGAGCAACTGGGCATCCCTGAGACATCCCATTTGGATCCAACTTGGACAGAATGACACCCGATGGATGACCTCATGAAATCGTCCTGGGATGCAGCAGCTCTTGGGGCATCCAGAGGACATCTCGTAAGGTCAGGGATACTGTCGTCCTATGCGCCAAATCCCTCGTGTGTCCACGGGATGTCTGTTGTGGGATGTGGGGCACCAGGACCTGTTAGGAATGGCAGGATCTATTCGTGCCGTCCCTGGGATGATCCCATGCATCAGGGGTTGTCTTCAAAGCACCAACTTTTTGCTGTATCCTAACTGCAGTGTTTTTGACTGCGCAGTGACGTCAATGATGTCGAAAAAGGACAACACCACCGCGATGGTTTACGAAAATAAAGACTGGGAATGGAGAAAACAGAGTCCACGCTCTGATTGGAAACGGAAGATTCTCTCTCCTCTTCAATATTTCTTTTAGAGAGACGGCTGCAATGCTAACACATTCCTTTCTCGTCAGCGGCTCGAAGATGCTACTCAGTCGAACTGGAGTGAAGCCATAAAACGCAGGTTTTACGGATATAAATAAAAGATATCTTCAGGATTTCTGAGGTGCTGAAGCACAATACATGGAAGAGCTGAGTTTCCTTTTGGACTTCAACGTATATTGTTTTCAAAGACACAGACATATTGAACATTTAGGAAACAAATCTTTTGAATTTTTTTGCGGAGTATGCAAAGCAACTAAAACCCAAACAGTTCTACATTCATCGTTCAGTAAGCGCTAACCGGCGCACTATTTTGCATCACTCGCTATAACAGACGGACACACGCAATAATAAACGCACACACGGCGGTATTGAGCTTAGCTTGATAAAAGTGAACTAACCCAGCCCAGTCGAAAAGGAGAAGCAGCAGGTTGAACTCCGTGAATCCTCTCGTCGAATTCATAAGCAATAGAGCCACTCTAGACCCGGTCGACGAAGGAAGGCTTCAGGCGCCGGTCCAGCCGATTTGTCCGCTGTACTCTCATGATCATTCGAACTCCACAAGTGGCAGCCTGCGCATATAACGCGCTGAAGGCAGTCATAAGGAATTCCTTATTATTCCAAGGGTAGAGGGGCTGTACGCTCGGGAAGGGTCAAACCCATGAGTCCTGGTCCATGAAATACATGGTAGCATAAAAATAAAATATTGATGGAAAGAACAGAACGTACAGAAGACTCTCCTGGTGACATCATTGTGGCAAGACTATTTCCCAATTTTCAATTTCTGGAAATGCTGTTTTCTCCGACAGAATCATTTGGAACTTCGGAATGACGGTGACTGTGCTAATGATACGAGACAACAAAATACAACATTTGGGCCTTCGTATTCATGAGAATTCTTCGACCCATCTCGTACACGCCCTTCGGAATAGTCCAGGAAGTATGTAGAAATTCAAAGATACAAACCAGAAACTCACACCTGATAATCCTCGAAATCCCAGAGGGATTTCTTCCATTCGAAGCAGACCAGCACACCTTTTCCCCCATATCAGATCTAACGCACAACCTTCATGAGGTCGCACGAACGCTCCTTACACAAAGGCCATTCACCATTCACACTCATGAAACCAATCACTCTGGGGAATACATACAAGGGCGAAGGGATGAGAGGGAAGACGCAGACGAGTCGAATTCGATATTCAGAGAGATTGTCTCATTGTTGCCAAGCTGGGAACACATTCGTGATTTTATAATAAAAAAGGAGATTGAAGCTTCAGGATGAGCTTCGGTGAGAATATGAAACAGAGAAGTGATTCCTGACAGTGTTCATTTTTGCCTTCAGATCTCACTGCAACCCATTTAATATTTCTACGTTTCTAATACTCTTTTACTCAAGGAGCAATGTAATTACATGCAGGATGTGGAGATGATGACAACGATGATGAGTCCAATAAAAACACTGCTGATGATATGATGAAATGGATAGGGTGAAAATGTCCACGAAACTCACGGTCGCAATCGGTAAAAGAAGGCAACCAATCCCCTGTTGAATCGCAATGAATTTCAAAGCTATTTTTGGTGGCCAGGCAGATGATTCGGAAAGTGGTTCCGACGTCTCTCGACTTTTCGTCCCAGTTCGAACCGACTCCTAACTGCGGCAGCTTCGGGTCCTCGAGGCACTTCACCTTTTCTGATGGTGACGATGAACCAAATGACAAGGCTGATGTTACGGAAAATGGCTAACGTAGAACATTGCCTGAACTCACGGTCGCAGTTGAGGGGAGCAGGCAGGGACCAATTTCCCGTTGAATCGCAATAGGCTTTCTCACTGCGTTCGCCATTAAAGGAACAGTAGTATTGGAAGGCCGTCCCGACCTCTCTCGATTTCTCATCCCAGTCCCAATCGACATTCAACGCGGGTGGCATCGGGTCCGCAAGGCATTCTACCCAAATGCACATCTCCATTGCTTCCCATTCTCCAGTTTGGAGGCAGGACACGGTGAAATTCTTCCCGGAATACTCAAAATTCATTCCCCGAGGGCACGAATAGTTGACGTGGGTACCTATGACTCTAGACCCATTCCAAAATCTCTCACCTCCACCAGGAGGGTCAGGAGGATCAAGATTGCACGTGATCTCTTCGCACTTGTCATCCAGATGTTGCCAATCTCCACCTGGGGAGCACTCGCTTTGCAGCGTTGTGGCGTTGGACTTGGAGAAAACGTGGTTCTTGGGACAGAAATATTTTACTAGGGTGCCGACGGCCTTGGACGTCCCATCCCAGTCCCAATTGGATTTCTCTGGTGGAGTCGGAGGATCTTGGGGGCAGGAGGTCCAATGACATCCTTCGATCTTCTCCCAGTTTCCGGTGTACAAGCAAGAAATGCGGTTCTCCGTCGAATTATCTGGAAAGCTCTTGTATGCATCGCATTTGTATGTTAATTTCGACCCGACTGGGAAAGACGGTCTATTCGAGTAAATAGCCACGGCTCCCGTTACATTTGGGGGATTCTGTGGACAGAAAGCCCAATTACATCCATCCGTGATGTTTTCCCAATTTCCGGTTGATAGGCAAGTAATGCTTTTCTGTGTGGAATTATCAGGAAAGGCCTTGTTTGCGTTGCATTGGTATGTGACTTTGCCCTCGACACGGAAAGTTGTTCCACTCGCGGAAATAAGTGCGGCTCCCGTTACATTTGGGGGATTCTGTGGACAGAAGGCCCAATTGCATCCGTCCTTGATGTTTCCCCAATTTCCGATTGGCAGGCAAGTGATGTTTCTCTTCGTGGAATTATCAGGAAAGGCCTTGTTTGCGTTGCATTGGTATGTGACATTGTACCCGACACGAAAAGATGTTCCATTTGAGTAAATGGGCACGGCTCCCGTTACATTTGGAGGATTTCGTAGACAGAAGGCCCAATTGCATCCGTCCGTGATGCTTCCCCATTTTCCGCTTGGCAGGCAAGTGATGTTTCTCTTCGTGGAATTATCAGGAAAGGTCTTGTATCCATCGCATTGGTATGTGACATTGTACCCGACACGGAAAGATGTACCATTCGTGGAAATGAGTACAGCTCCCGTTACATTTGGGGGATTGCCGGAACAAATGGAAGGCACGCACTGCCAAGGCACAGGCTCCCAAGTCATATTCGCCTGGCACCGGCTCTGAATCTTGATGACGTCCAATCCATCCTCGCTTTTTTCATAGTTACGATTCTGGAGTTTAGATTCATTCACGGAGAATCGGTATCCAACAAAGCAGACGTAGGTGCTGTTATTTCCGATGAGCCTCTCTTTCTTGTCCCATACTAATTTCATTGATCCGGTTGCAGGTGGAGGGTCAGAAGGGCAATAGGAAGGTACGCAGCTTTCCACCTCCGACCAGTATCCTGTGGTCTTACAGATGGATTCCTTCGTGGCATTCGGGTCGCGAATGGAAGGGTAGGTGTAACCAGATTCACACCTGTAGGTGGCTGTGGCATTGAACAGCACGGAATTCTGCTCCCACGAGAGTAGGACCGCATGGTTCACCGATGGGGTTGGTTCATGGAAGCATTCGTAGAGGATGCACGTGATGTTGTTATACATCCACTGGTTGTCGATGCATTGGAACGTGGGGTTTTCAGGCAAATACATCGACACGCCGTCGATGCTGCTGATGTAGTGCTTAAAGCAGGAGTACGAGAGGGTATTTTCATAGATGATATCGGAGCAGAATGCGTTATCCAAGTGATTCGGGGGATCAGCGTTCTTACAGGCTGAAAGAAAGAGTTGCTTCATCTTAGCTCAAAATGGGCATTTTGATATTGAATTAGCATAATTCGGCACGAATTGGATTTTTCTTTTGACGTTAAATTCCTAATGAACGACACTTTTTTCTAACAAAAACTTCTTGTAGGAATTGGACAGAGAATGAGAGATAGTATAGAGTCGAGAAGAACGGAGAAGTTTCGTTACATCACATTCTACAATAGGAATAATCATGCAATAAAAGAAAAATTGCTAAATGAATGTTTTTTTTTTTAATTTCGACTAGGAATTTTTTATAGGTATATTTTCCCGACAACTAAATATATGAGAAAACCAAGGGTCTCCGGTAGAAGTACACGTACATATATGAATAAAATATGAATTCTCCTCAGGTGTTAATTCATACGCCGCATGCGCGTTTGTCCCTGCCCTGCAAGTTAAACTTAGGCTGTGTTCCATGTAAATATTGCAGTGGAACTGGAAGTACTGGCCAATTGCCATTTTGGGAGTGAAATCTGATCGATCTCAGACATTTCATGCCACTGAATATGCAAAAGGCAACTTTTATCACTAGCTGTTTGTGGATTCCCAGACACAAGGGCACGGTAAAAAAAAAAAAGCGTGACTAAAATGTCATGATAAGCCGTTTCAAAACGTTGCGGATTATTGCCGCTTGAACGCTGATCACTCTCCTGTCCATAATAAAGATAGATCCCCGACAGGAAGATGTTTGAGTAATGAAGTCATCCTCCGAGATGATTCTGCAACCGAATAACTTCATTTATTTTTAGGGCCTGATGAATTGTTAGCATGGTTCCCAAGGCTTCAAGCGGTTCTCGTTCAAGATGCTGTGAGGATAAGACCTTGGCGAGTTCAAAACCTTTTCAAAAGACTGTTTAAAGATTACCAACTTCAGCAAGGAATTCATCATCCCAAGGACAGATCCCCTGGGGATCAATCACCCGATGTGTAAGCCACACTTACAGTGATGGGAATCATGAAGACCAAGGATTAACGATTATTTCTGAGCATTCCAAAATGAACTGTACATGTAACGTTATTTTTTTATTTAAATAAATTGAACTCATCCCTTATTACATGTATGCTCGGGTTCTACCAATAAATTCTTCTGTACAACAATGTTTGGAAAACTCACCATCAATGCATGTGGTCATTGCGCGGATGTCATAACCAATATTGCCATAGCAACTGAAGTCTTGCCTCCTCGTCCTTGGGTCGGTTCCCTGCCACACTTGACCGCAGCGGCAGTAGACACCTACGGCTTCACCATATGCAGCGATGTTAGGTCGATGCCAGGAGTAATTCGTCATCGAAGGGAATTCCGGACAGCCTGAAGAACCCGATCGTCGAACATCACGTTAGGTTTTGGAAGAAGCAATAATTTAAAGTGAGACTTCACAACAGATTCTCTTTATCGTAATTATGATCGATCTATCATGTCTACTTCATGAAGGTGATACATCTCATATACTGTGCTCTTTTTTTTTGCAAAACTCGAGAATATTTGACGCCGTACATATTCGTCTGCGAAAATGTTTAGGGTTCAAGGGAGAAACTAGCATTGAAATACTTATTTAGATAATATTTTACCAAAAAAACCTTGAATGTCTCGACCTCACTGCAATCTTTCAATTCGCAAACGTTTCACGAGTGTTGATCGGGAGCCAATAAAATAGGGAAAAAAAGAGCTAAAATAATTTTCCCTTCCAATTTTTCCTATCCATGGCGCCCATTTTGAGAGTGCCAAAAAACAGAGGGAACCTAATCTTTTGATCCTATCATGACGAGGAACTTCACTCATTTACGTTCGTGTTAATCCTGAAGGATTAGTTGCAAAAATTGCATTAGCGTCGCGGGAATCTTCTCTTGGGAAGCACCGTCACCGTGACACACTTTCCCCAGGCGATATCGCCATCATAATTTAATTTTCGAGAAGACCAATGATATTCTTGAAAGTTAATACTTACATTATCAAGTGCAAAAGTACCTACAAAGGATCCGATAAATTTGCAACTGGCGACTTATGGCATCGGTAAGTGCATGTCAACAATGCATTCCTTGCAGAGAACGAAAGCAGTTTCAGTTCTTTCGCAGGAGTGCCTGCATCAGCATGAAAAGGGATAGAAGGGCGTGTGGCGTATCTTGATAGCACGCGTCCAACCAGCCGACCAGCTAGGTCATGCCATCGGTTAACAGTGCGGAATTTGCTCTTCCATTGCCAATGTCTACGTTTATAGTTTTTTTTTGCGAATTCCAATATCGGCTACTTCCAAGTGTGAGAGTCGTCGATTATAATAAAATGTTTTCTCAACCATATGCTCCTCATTTCCAAGCCCCATTCAGATATGGTCTATTGCAGACGCCTCTTCCCATGTGATATTTTCATGTGTGACAACATTTTTTACTTCAACATCAAGAGAATCAAGTGAGAGCCATGTGAGAATGTCCACTTCATGCTGCTACCCGATTTCTCTATTTAAAGGTTTATAGGATGTGGGATATGGCGAGAAATCTCCCTTCCACTGTCTTTTTATCAAGTTCAAGAATAATCAGGGCTTTTCAAGACCTGCTCCGAATTAAGTAAAACCAGTCAGCAAGCGTTAGAAGACACTCCTGATTTCACAATCTCCCTCGGCGCATCAGAGTAGAGGAATCGCATACTATCATCGACGTCGAGGTGACATAAGGCCCAGTGGAACTGTCGGGAGCAGTTCACGTCACGGAACCCCACATCGTCGAAGATGCGAAGAGCGGAACAGTGGAGGTTCTCGGGGTCATTCGGGTGAGCCGGTACGAAGAGGTCATGCGGAATCGGCTGCCCGTCGCGGAATTCCCAGAAATTCTCCGGGTCGTAGGGACCTTCTTCGGGCAGAGTTCCTTCCTTCCAATGCTTCCTGCGAGCAAAGTAACTACGGTCACGTGTTTGTCTCATTTACAGTGATGACGTGAATTCCTGCATCACCATGAAGCTCAGTCGTGCTTGACTCAACTCATGAAATGCATACAATTTTCCATATTGTGCCCTGTTATTCTTCAGGAATGATTTAATTATAAATGGGTTATGAAATAAAATATATAAACCAGGTGTTATTCAGTGGCGGCACATGATATGTAGAAATAGAAGCTCTTGAATTATAGGGAACATGTTCACTGTTCATCCTGCTTCCATTAGCTAGGTGCTACGCTATAGATGATGTGCCTCTACTATCATTTATTTCGTCCTGTCACTCTGAAAAACTGCTGCGTATTATTGTATATTAATGACATCTTATTTGGAGTGCTTATATAAAATACATGAAATCCTCACCCAACAAAATCACATTGGACAACAAAAGCGCCAAAATATTTCCTTTCGCTATTAAAAATATCATTGAAATAAAAATAAAATTTTTTCATTGAAATATTTCATTTGAAAAAATTTCAAAATCTTGTGCTCGGACGAGATATCTTACTGGGAGGAATTCGAAGAAATCACGCCTCATAACTGGCTGCTCACCATTAGCTTCGCCCGTACCAAAGGATTAAGCTACCCTCAACCATAAGACATTTTTAGAGCTGATGTTTCCTGGAACGAGAGAGTGAAACACTATTCATGAAACACAAAGTTTCTCCATTTTTAAATATGTCATGCGCAATTTCGAAGAAATATGTGAAAAATACTGCATAATTGAAACCATTTTGGAAGTTAGAAGTGTCAAAAATACTTTAGTACTTCCAAAGCTGGTCTACGGAGAACTGCTAGCCAGGGAAAGAACAAATTAGTTCAAACATCCTGCTTGTCTGATTCATGTTGTCTTTTGGTCTGATGTGCAAGACTCATTATGTTGAGATTCGTTTTAACTCACAAAATGCTGTAAGGAAGAGGAGCAAAGTCTTCGTTTACGAATCTCCGTATGGACGCAGCCAAAATGTCCGACTCATTCCTCTTTCTCAGTTCCGGCAAGCCTGCTCCATTGAAGTGCTCGTGGCAATACTCCTCTGCCGCGAAGTTCCCTTCGAAGGATCCTTCTCTCGGCTTCCCAAGCACAAAGCGCTTGTTCTCGACTTCGAAGTACGGATACACTGCAAACCAGATGTTAAGGCAGACTTAACCTTTATCCACACCCGCTGCAGTTTACACACTCGCAAAGATGAAACTACACTCGGTAACCTTCCATGCAAGGAGTGAATCCCATAGGATACCAGGTGAGATCCTCGCCGCAGTATAGGGGAAGCTGGAAGGATTCATTGTGGATGCAGTAGACCGTGGAGCCCACTAGGTAATAATCGGGGAAGGCGATGGCATTTTCGTCGCCTGGTGACTCGCATGCTAGGACAGAAAGCGACAAGATTCAAGTGAGAAATGAAGCGCTTCCGAAATTGGGGGAAATTATTGCTGGCTTGGAATTTTTCCTGCCCAAGTGACGGATGAAAAAAAAGCTACATTCTTATTGGACGATTTGGTGATTGAATTTCAAGTCTTAAGATCGTTCATGAAGTTTTTTTTTTAATTTCTTTTCTAAAAGTTGCCTAGGCTTCATTTTGCCTGGAGAAGAAAGAAACTTCATTCGGAAAAATGTATGTGCCAAATCCTGTAATTAGCTGAATTTTGCCTTCTTTCAACGTAACATGCCATAAAATTCCATATTTTAACACATTGAGGACGGCAGAAACAAATTTGTGATTCTTTCTGTGTACTATTTGGTTCTGAGATTTGCTTGTGTGGATAGTAGACATTTTCATGTTTCTTTTAGTATCTCTTTTTTGCCGTCAGCTGAGCTCTTATTTCTTTGTATTTATTTATAAAAATCTACGTTATGTGTAGGGTAGCGATCCTCAATGTATTTACGGGTTTAAATATTTTTCTTACATGGACAACTCAACTCAATATTGAAATATACATATTTCCTTTCCGTTATTAGTGGTTTCAATAATAATTATAGTACTTCTGATAGATAATCACTCCTGCAGCAGCTACTGAAAGACGTTAGATGCACTGGAAACATTCTCACTTATAGCTGGGAGCGGAGAGCAAGCGACGGACACATTCCCAGGTGCCCATTCCCCGTCATCGCGGCATGTCCACGTTAGTCGGGTATCCCCAGTGGAGAAATAGAAGTTCTCGAGCCCACATTCGTAGGAGAAGTTACCTGGGGGGTATGTGCCGTTGGGAGTGGTGCAAGTTGGTGCTTTAACCGCTCTGGTGTAGGGGTCCCCATCGCGGGGCAGGATCAGCGGGGGGCAGAATTCATCCGGATCAGCATGAAAAAACTGTATCATGTTTCCGAGTCGTCCAGAAGGAGTACCACATTGCTTTCAATGGGGAAAGTGAAATCTCCCGAGATTGAAACAAGCATTATTTCTCTATCTTGACCTGCTTGAGCTAGGGTTGCATATCCTACCATTATAGAAGTATAACTTGAAGCATATATATTTCAAACAACTGAAATTCTTCCGCTTCGGATTCATATTTAATGTGAGCCGAGAGTAAAAAAGGAGAACCAACGGATTATTGCAATTGAGGAAATTCAATAGAATATGGTTACACGTCGTAATTTGTTGCCTCACTTCTGGTCCGGAGATCCTCGAGTTTGTATTTCCACCCAAGAGATCCAAAGCATTGGGACGTTCGAAACGGAGCTTCAGGGTTGCTAGAAGAATTCCAAGTCTTCCAGCACGGACGGACGTAGGTGGCGTTGTCTCCCAATGAGAAATTCGTTTTTCCGTAGGTCTCTAGCTCCACGTAGGAGTCTGGGGGTTCCTGTGGCTGCGGGCAATCTGATGAGACCGGAAGGAATGCTGCTGGGTGTACCATGGTTACATCGCATAGCATGGAAGGCATTAAAAATGTTATTCTTGTCTGAAGTTTTTTTTTTGCAATACGATCACTGCCAACCGTTTGCCTCTATTTTAACCATATTTACTTAAAGACATTATAGATCTAGCTTCCAACCTCTCCAACTTCGGGCCAATATTAATAATTTACCAAATCGCCAGTAATCAGTAAGGAATTGAACGAATCATGTTTGCTGGTTAGGCGAAATACGCCATTCCGAGCTAAAAAAAAATGTCGGAGTAGCAGCAGGTGAGAAGGCCCCTTCCTTTTCCTTCATTGATCTGTCAAAATCCCTGTGAAGGTAATCATGTATATTATGCTGACTCAAAAACAATTGTAAGTGGTCGAGATAGGCAGAGTATCAATATTGAAAATCGGATAATCGGATAACCATGGTCACTATTATTGCCCGATTCCAAAAGACACATCGGGATTCGCGCTATAAGCTACTGCACCGCACGGACATCGCATTCCAGCGCTATTAGGTCGAATGCACATTTCCTTACTTTCACATGACACACCTTGTAACAACCAATTAATGGATGAATTGAAACGGAACCGGATAAGACGCTTCCTTGCCATCTCCTAAAGTCATGACTGAGAAGAAACACAAATATGTATATACACTTTAATTAATGTTTTCGGGAAATTCTGACTGTGGAATAAGAAACAGAGTTTCCGTCTAATGCGCGGAAAAGGGGATTCCGATTCATAGGGGAAACCATGAGCCATATTTTCAAAGGGCTACTAAGACTTAGTAGCTACTAATTCTCTGATAGACAATAGGGACTTAGCTAATAAGTCTTAGTAGCCCTTTGATAATATGAGCCATCGTCTCCTATTTTTTCGTGTAAACATGCTGTTCCGAAAAAAAACTTTGGAATCGATCTCTCCGACTGATACACGTATAAGAGCTTTCCTCTCCTTTTCACGAAAATTCCAATTCGTGGTCGGAATCATAGAGAGGCGACACTTCGAGGGGTTGGGTAGTGAGTGTGAAAACACTCACTCATATCTAGAAAATCCAAAATGAATTTTCTGGTAATGCAGTTTGGATTGTCTATGGCTATGGTAATCTATCATCTACAGCAGTTTCATATGTGCAATATCCGGTAAATCATAAGCATTTAGCATTTACTGCTGCTTTTTCACCAATCCTACTCAAAGTCTTCATTGCTCCACTTCCAATCGTCAAAAAGCGAAGAGTTAGAGAGTCGTTTCTGAATGTAGCATCACCAAGAAACTGTAAAAATCGCCGTATCCCAAGACAACTGGGAGGAACTCTCAAATAAATGGTGTTTACCTAAGATCGGTTCGTTCTCGTAGCAAAGGAATGCCGCCAACGGACGTCCGCATTCCACATAGTCTAATCCGATCCCGTTCCCATTGTTGATTTCATAGGCGAAGAGACAGTGCTGGTATATGCTGCCGTCCTTCAGCACACTAATGTGACACCATCCATCAATGGGAACTCCTACGATTCCTTCCCACAACCGCTTCACGGCATCCTCTGGCATCGTCTGAGCCTCACTGCATTCATTGTATAATAAGGAGCATGGTCGTCATCGGAAATGTCGCATGCCTTCGACTTGAGAAATCAGGAGGGAAAGTCAAACATGAAAAATTGGGAAGAGCTTGCCCTCCGAATGCTTGGAACTTGGATGTTGTTAAACGAAAAAATATCCTTTCTCTGAATTGAGGTTACCAAAAAAATTAATTTTCAAAAATCCTCCAGACAGTCTCATGTGAATCCAAGCATGTGGTTTCACGCAACTGCAGGTCTCCCCAATCATCTGTTTTTGTCCGAAGACTTCCAATATGACATGATGCCAGACTATTTTTTGAGGTAACATCACGTGTATCAAGAAAAACTTTACGGAAATTAGACGAGAAAGGCGGATAAATACAAATCGGCGATGAATGACTGGAGACGCACTTACCTGTTTGTGACGTTGGGAATGTGCCCTCCGAGTCCAACGTCATTCCCTGCAAGATTTTGTTGAATCAAAAAGGTTTTGATCCGAATCAATTCTTCCTTGGAGGAAGGGATGGCGAGGCTTCCATTGGCATTCACTTGGCAAATTCTTTCCGCTTCCCATAGTGGGACCTTCTCCTTTAATTGCACCAGCTTCAAGGTTGGACCTGAAATGCAAATTGCGATTGTCTTCATATCCTCTTTTTTGTTGGAATCCCAACTTTTCATGGGAAGTTCTTCAAATGCCCAGCAAAATAATAAGATATCACTGCTTCAAATCAGCTGTCGAAAGAAGTATAATCTATCTAGAGTCTAACAATTTTAGATTAAGCAGTGTCTTACCCCAAGCCGAAATCAGGCAATTTTATTGTAATTTGAGCACACTAACCGAAGCAATTGAGTTCAATTGCTGGAATCCATTTCTTGTTGTCACATAAGATTTCCACTTCCTTCGTACCGTTGGAGAATCGATACATGGGAGAAGTGCACCGGTATCGAAGAGTTACCCCAGGAAATCTTGGTGGGGGAGGAGGGATGGAGCTCGGAAAATAGCATTCGGCGTAGAAAGTATCCGCTCCCACGAGCTCCACGCTGCTGCCATTTTGGGGATTCGGGCACATTAATGTTGTTGGTATCGGAATGCAGTTCAGTGTCGGCAATTCGTCCTTGTGGATGGTCCAGCCCAGAGATCCTTTGCATTCGGATTGGATGCCGCTTGAGTTCGTTCTGTTCCACCAGTAGCCACAGGGGCAGACATAGGTTACCTTGGCTCCCAAGGGAAATCTAGCTGCTCCTTTACCCTTCAGAGTGACTGTAGCATTTGGATGTTCAGGTGGGTCGCCGCAGTCTGCAATACATGCAGATTTCTTATAAATATTGGCCGATAAATCCATGATGATCATGCGAGAATTTGAACGTTCTGGAAGAAAGACATGTCGATAGCTCTGCAACTTTTTGAATTTGATGCATTTCCATATTTAGGGATACTCGGGATATAAGGAATGGGAAAACAGAGGAATAAGCATACAGGAACTTAGCGATTGATCGCGGTGATGAGGGAATAATGTTAAAAACGCCATCCATGCTTCCTTTACACATCATTCGCCAAATTTTGTTTCATTGAAAATACAAGGAATATTTGAAAACTACTAGACATTACATTGGCCTTAGTCGTGAGGGCGAGTCAAACAAGTATTTTTTTTTAAATACGAGATATATCAAGTAAATCAGTTCACAAAGAAGGATGCTGTTGTGTGAGGAGGCCTGAATGTGTTCACCAAAAGAAGGTTTGTAGGAGGTCGAACACAAACACATTCGCTCCGAGGGTGTGGAAAGAAGATGCAAGTATTTTATTCAGCATTGGGACCATATAGAAACCTGCATGAATATAGTGGATTTCAAGTTCATATTGAACTTGAACTTAACTGAAATGATTGAAACTGCGCACTGACCAATGAAAGATTTTGCGGGCTGAGACCTTTCGGTTCTGGTTACGACATGAAAAGAGATTGAAGGAAATTTGACGTTTTGAATGAAACAAATTCTTCAGTCGATGCTCACCTGGGACGCTGGAATTCAGCTTGCAGAGGAAATTTTTTACATGAGAGGAATCATTGCAAGCCGTGTCGACCAATAAGGTGGGAGGTGGATAATTGCTGGTGGGGTTGTTGGTGGGGAATAGTAGCATACAAGCTTCCAAGCCCAAGTTATTTGCATTGAGGCCATTGGGTTCTCCTTCTTTCCAGGCGTTATTCGGAACGCCTGCATCCTTCTCCCATCTCTCTCGCAATTTGTCTGTACCTAGTACGCTCCCCATTCCGCTAGCGCAAAGGATAAGAAAGACATTACATTTTCCGTCAAGACAAGGGCGATTTCACATGACTTAGGCGAACGAAAGAAATCCACATTCATTCTTCTTGTCTTCGATCTCTCCCGTTTGCCCTTTGAGAAAATGAATGTCTCGTAATGGCATTCATCTCAAGGAAATTATACGGTTCAAAACATCAAGATGAAATCCTACCACCCTGTATTACGATTCAGGGACGCTGTAGGTCCTTTTAGGCGTCTGGTGTCGATAACAGAAAGGTTCCATTTGATGGGTTATTTAGCTTCACCCTTGACTATGGCCTAAGGCCTCTATGCCATAGGTTTTGAGACTCAGCATCGGTATTCTTCAAAATGAACCCTCTACCTTTCACTTGCTTTAGTAGTCAGACCAATGTATTTCCATTAAATTATTTCAATTACTTCCTGACCTATTTCCTTTCAACTGAGGCCCTTCCTTCTGGGAAAATATGTACATCTTCCTCCGTCATTACGCTGCGGATTCCAAACTTCTTCAGAAGACAGGAATTGGAAAAAGTAAGATGAAAATGTAAAGCTCCCTCTTTCTACTTTATTGTTCCGGAGGGGGAATTGGAGACGGACGATGGAAGGCATGAGAGGCCGAAAGAAAGCCTGGGAACGGCAGGGACTTGAACCCGGGCCTCCTGATTGCCGTTCAGGTGTGCTACCATTACACCACCGTACCCGGGATATTCAGTCGTGCCCCTCGATGCCATCCTTATCCGTCACATTATTTTGGGTTGGTTCCACTGAGATGAGCTAATTATGATCTTTTCTGGCTCCCCTATAACTGAGCCCTTCCCTATTTCATCTCAAAACTTATTCGGACATAGACGTTTTTCACAGTTGAGAAAAAGTTGAGGGTGTCCTTTAAATGTATACTCTAATTTATGCATAAATATGAGGAAATTAAGCTGCGAAGATGTTTAGATTTTCTGTCAAACTCCTAGCAGGCATGAAAACAATACTCCAAATTCACAGTGACTCAATTCGAATGTGAATCTCAATCAACGAATAATGAGTATAATGTATTTGCTCTATTCGTTGGTTGTAAAATAAAGAACAAGGTGTCAGGTGGCAAGGCTGTATGATTAATGAGAGGATAGGGCATGTGATGATGGAAATCAAGCTGCTATGCCTCACTTCCTCGCCACCAATGGAACCCCATATTCCTCGTCAAGAAATATACAATCAACCCTGAATGTAATGCAAGTGCTGATCATCGTCGATTTTTTAATTAACCACAGTCCAATTATAAGCTTATGGGAGATTTATCTGCAGGAAGAGGTTGGCGATAGCAGAGGGTGGCGCTATACCCATATTGGTATATCGCTATATCAGGTGTAAATCAGACTAGAAACATGGTGTGTGCCAGCAACATTGTGGCGAACGCAAGCTTTTCTCTGGTATTGATTATTATTACTTGTGGAAATATGGCATTCTATTATACCGAATTTTGCTACGAAATGTATGGGAGGTCTAATTAAAGACATTACTGCCTAGAGCACCTCTAAGCTACAGCAGAGGCCATTGCAAGGGGCAGCTGCCCTGTGGTATTCGGGATTCTGCAAAGCATGGAGACATGTCAAGGAATTTGCGGGTCTTCTGGGAAAGGCCTGTGATCAATTGAGCCCTGTTTTTTTTTCTTATCCTCCAGCTTCTGAAGTTGAATGAAAAATATGAAACCGAAAAATAAGAGAAATAGACCAATTACCAATCTGGGGTATTGCGGTTGTGGTGGCCCGAGACACCAACTTCGCGGCGACAATCCTGGAAGCGGCTCAAACATTGTTGACTTTGAGACGGGCAATCGTCTACAGCGGTATAACCATATCGCAAATGCACATGAACACATTTTTTGGATAATTGAAATATCGCAAAAGATCGAGTTATGAAATTCGGTCAACCCGCGTGACCTTTTCTGGCAGATCGTATCCTAAATACAACCATTCAATGCTGTGAAAGCGAAATGGATTTACTAGCGATCACGCTGCTACGAGACACGAGACAATATCATGGATAAAAACGGATTACTTTGAAGGAATGAGATAAGAGATCTAGCCCAATTCAACTAGGATCATACTCATAGACGGAGGAGATGTGGCCACCCAGTGCAGTTCCCGATTTGGTCCAGAGCGACGAGACATAGTTCGTCATATTCGCCCAATAATTCCCCTTGAAGTCGTCTGGGACGGCGAGACTTCCGTTGAGGGCATCCGCGCAGATTCTCTCGCCGTTCCACAATGTCGTGTCGTTCTCGATCAGGACGAAGACGGTCCCCTGTGGTGTCAAGGTCAGTCTCGGAGGGGACCCCGTCGTCCCTGCTGAGATTATATGTTTTTTTTATCGTTCTAGTCGAGTTACTACTCGCTCTTGGCCAAGATGTTGATTTTTTAGGAAACCCACATTTTCAGGAATAAATTGTGAAGGATACGACAAAGAATAGGAGCTTGGGTAGTTCGCAACGAAACAAAAAGATCAAGCAGGCAGTACTTGCAGACATTCCATTCGTTTTTCGCATCCTTCCTTCGAGAAACTGTTTGAAACATGATTTATTTTGGTTTTTTTTCCTTACGTTCATCCATTTACGAGTACATACGAAGCTAATCTGTCATTCCGGCATTCCGAGAAACTCCTCCTAGACGGATGAACGTATTTTAATAATTGAGGTGTCAATCGAAAGCTCATGACCTGGAGGCGATGCTTATTGGGTCAAAAGTTCAAAAAGTCAGTTGCGGACGTTGTTGCTGTGCGTCCTCTTGTCTGTCTCCACGTCGGAGGCCTACATGGGTCGACTTTATCGAGTTGAAACCCGATCGGCCCGATTCGAATCGTTGCCCGCACCCGACCATTGAGTTAAGAAAAAGAACTTGAGATGGCGCACAATGCAATGGATTTGCTGCAATTGGAAGCCATCTTTGTTGGGTCCATGGTGGCTCTTCTCCATTCACTACAATGGGATTTTCATAATTTCCCATCCCAATTTTCTTGCAGATGTAAACATGCTGGCAGGCATTCATGGTACTGGAGGCCTAATAATTCTGGTGGAGTATCATAGGGCTGATAACGTCATGTCGGAACTCTTCTTTCATGTGGGCGAGTCTCCAATTCCTCGAGTGGGCCTCTGAGTTACAGGCCTGCCTTTGCTGAGATAGCTGAGCCTACGAAGGCGATAACGTTACGCCGTCTTTGCATCATCACAGTCGATATATTTTACAGATCTAAGGCATAAAGTTAAACTAACTTCGAGTGAACGTTCTAAGGTAAACATAGGCTAAAGGAGACGAAGGGTGACCACAGGTGCATGGCAAAGGTATTGGCGGGTATTGACAGGGCATGCTTCCATATTCAGAAGGGCTGCTCCAATGTTTCCGCGGTACCAGATCCATCACTCCGCCAATGCGCACTGCAGGCCCGCTTTAGCCTGATCCCACCCAATATAGCTTCAAAATGCAGCCGTTTTCCCTATACTACTCCTATGGTCGCGTCATCTTCAGTTCTTTTTCTTAGCTCAGTGCACTCCATCCGGAACTCGATCGTTGACCGAGCTTTTCTGCTTCTAGACGCGAATCGTGTTGGCCGATCTGGCCCGTAACCCGCTAAGGCCTCTACGCTCGAGAACTGTAGGTATTTGCCCCTAGGGGTGTTTGAGAGACCCATTCGCAAATCTACGAAGAAACGCATTCTCGGGTGGAACGGCTCGGAATAAAAGGCATGCTGTGTAAGAAGACAGGGAGGTAAAGTGTGCACTGAAAACACTGAAAACCGTGCAAGACAGAGATATCGTGAAATCAGAAACTTATGAAAATACCCTACACATCGATTAAAACAACTTTGTCTTGGGAATGGGTTGTGTGAATTCGATGTCCGGCCATCTCTCAATCATATACATATACATAATACAAAAGAAGCTAATCTGTCCGTGTCGGTGTGTCATTCGGGAAACTCCTCCAAGATAGATGAACGGATTTTCATGAGAGAGATATCAATCGAAAGCTCATGACCTGGAGACGATTCTTATCGGATCAAAAATCCAAAAAACCTATCGAATTTCACGTAATAAAGCCAAATTTCTGCGATGAGAATAGCATCGTACCGAACGCCTTCCCGGGAGAAGTGCTCACACACATCATGGTCTGCACTCGATCGGAAACTCGATTGCCGATCGACCTGCACGCCTGATGCACGGGCCAGATCGATTCTATTGAGCCAATCCGCATCCTGGCCGAGCTCAAAATTCTCGGTTGCACTACACGGGCGTTCGAAATTAATAACGACGGCTCTCAATATACTGTAAGGCTCGCTGAAATTTTCCATACAGACGATTCTATTTTCCCTTATGACGTGAACGCATCTCCTATTATTGATTGAAAGCGTGTCTGTTTGAAATCGCCTCTTTAAAATGCTATGAAAAGGAACTCACTGGATATTATTACATTAGTCTAAAAGCCTGTGCGCTCACGGTCTGAAGTAAGTGGAATGAGAACATTTCGTGCACGACTTTCTGCTCTTTCTTCCGTCAGTTTCACTATTCCTGGAATCAGCGTTTTGTGAACGTCGTCATGCACTTTTATCCACTGACTGAGACTCCATAACTTCTCTCTTTCTCGCGCGCTCAGTAGATCCCGCCCCAGAATAGTTTAAACTTTAATGTCCAATGAAACCTGGCATTTCAAGTTAATGTTTAATTAGTCCAGAAGATTGGCCCCTTCTGCTCCCCTGATTTAAATCCATTGGACTACAGTATCTGGTCCTTTTTGGAGGCACAGGTCAGTGTTATCAGGCATAAAAATTTGGGCAATCTCAAGGTGGCTTTGTTGAAGAGGTGGGACATAATCCCTGTAAAACAGCTGTGAGAAACTGTGAACAATTTTCCATAACGCCTCAGAAAAGTTATTGCTGCCAATGGGAGATATTTAACAGATGTTTAACTCATTTTGAAGATTTTTTTTATGCTCTTTCTAACGAAGTAAAGAAAAGTTTTCTTGCTCTTCAATGCATCAAGATGTTGGTATTTTTGGGTGTCTCCGAACTTTCCGGTCACCCTGTACAATCATTGTTGGTTGTGAGCACTTCGCCCAGGAAGGCATTCGGTACGATGTTATTCTTATTGCGGAAATTAGGCCTCAATGTAAAAATGATAGATATTTTTGAGCTCTCGACCCAATAGTTATCGCCAACACGTTTCAAATGACACAAATAGTTTAAAACTGAGGCACACAAAACGAATTTGGAACTCTTAGTAATGAGATGGAGGGCGGGAGGACGGTTCCCGTCTGGGGCCTGTTTCATGGAACTTACAAGTTCTACAAGTTACAAGTAGACTTCTTGTGAATCACAAGTCACTGCTTCATGGAAATACTAGTTTTAACTGGTATTTACAAGTGGAACACCTTTTCTATACAAGCAAATTTTGACCGAATTCTGAAAGTTCTTAGTTGGTTGCTTGTAATTTACAAGTTTGTGTTTCATGAAAAGACTATTTGTGACTAGTATTTAGAAGCAGAAGTACCCCCATTTAATAGGATATTTTGACTTGTATTTTTGATTCTGTT